>JANQDE010000032.1:1089671-1217294 GCA_037157785.1 Cephalotes varians
CTTTTACATAGTATGCATCAACTATATTATAATTCACTCTTTTTTTGCATTTTACATTGTTCTTTATCTAATTTACCGTTCTAAAACGCGTTGCACCTTTCCCGCATATTTACAATAAACTCTATTTCAGTCTAAATTAAACAAAGTATTTCATACTGTTTAGGTTTAATCAACGCGTTCGTGATTGATTCGTATCTCTTTAGGGCAACAAAATACAGTAATAAGTGTCATTTTTTATAATGTAGACAATGATTCGAAGGATTTTGCGAGTTCTGTAGATACGGTCTGACCTGGAAAAGGCCCAAGTCGCAGCATTAAAATTTCCGAAGAGCCAACAAGATTTTAAGGCTTATCGGATAAAGAACTCGATGATCGCCGCAAAAAATTCAGAACTTATAAGAATCCAAAGTTTCACGGATTCTAAAGATATAAAGACGTCTATAAAAATCAAAAGATCCCAAGCAAGATGGATCCAAAAATACCATGAAATCTATTCGTAATCATAATCAAAACTTTCCTGCTCTTCGCAAGATCAATTGTTGGCATTTCGCCTCTGCAGCGCCGCCGCGAGATCTTGCCTGAGCGCAGCCTGCTGTCTTTGATCAGCCAAAGATTGCACCGACCGCAGCCCATTCACAATGTCCTTCGTTTTGCCAAAATAAATCTCATTTAACGTGTTGCGGATCTTATTCTCCATGTCTTCCACCATTCTGCCGATATTCGCGATATGAGGGGATGTTTCGCTGATTTGAGCATCTTGTTCTACCTGCAATTGTAAATAAACCACATAGATTATTTTTATCTTATCAGATTACTTTTATACTTATCAAGATAGGTTACATTTTAAGTAAATCAACAAAGATACAGTTCAAAATTTGATATAACTTAACATTATATGTTATGTTAAAAAACTTACCTGACGCGTCAGACTGCCACCCAAATTCATTGTACCAGAGCCATGCTTATTGGTCTGCAACCATAGCATAGCTGTCGATGTGAGCTTATAATGAGCGGTGCGACCAGTCGATTTCTCTTGCACCTCCACTACATGTATCGAGTCCCAACATCCTTTGATCTTTTTGGAACCATCGCCAGCCTTCTTGATGAGAATTACCGCTGCAAAACCATGATCCAAGTCCCACAAGTACACCGACGAGACTCCACCTTCGAAATAGAGCTCTCGATATTGATCAAAGGCATGGTTGGCATCTATTTCCAGTTTCCTCAATCGCTCAGAAGGCATGGAGCCATCCTCTAGCGGCGGATCGTAAGTATTACTCCAAGGAGACCTGTAAAACGCATCGCGTTTGTACAGAGGTAAACTACCTTCTTTTCCTTTATCGTTGAACAACCTAAGTGTCTATTCTGACCTGTACGAATCTCCGTCTCTATTGTAGTCGCACAATAGATAGTCCTTGCCAGACTCCTTGTCCTTGGCAATCTTTAATGGTTGATCTACGGAGGACAGTAGATCCTCGCATAACGAAGGAACCAAGTCGATCAGGTCGCTGAGGTTTTTTTCAATTTGCTGCGGAGGCAATCTCCGCATGAGGTCTAGCGCACAGTCCATCTGCTGTTCCGTCTAAAATACATACATATAACAAGATTGAAGTAGAGTACAATTTGTATATTTGTATATTTACGACGCTGCTAATCTCATACGTTTTCTCTGAAAAAATACGATTCTGAGCGCGAGTGGAGGGTGTCCGCGCTAACGGAGAGGGCACGATTATTTTCGAGTACGTGTGCGTGTGAGCAATTCCCGGGATTATTTATTTACAGGCGCACGCGTCAGACGTGATGACAAACGATGAACGAAACATGAAGGAATGTCTTACCATACTGTCGCAATTCAAATTGGTTATAGGCCGACGAACATCAAAATCTTATTGGCCGACGTCGACAATGAGATAAACGTGAAACGTAATTTTTATTATAGCCACTATCTCGCTAGGATCGTCTCAAAAATAAACGAGACGAGAGCATTGAGAGGGTGTGTCGTGGTGCGAGCGGCGATTGGTTTGTCGCGCTCGTCGCTGGCCGCTATCTCCGAAAGGAGCGAGGTTAACCGTTCGCGTCGCAGGCTGGCCAAACGTTGCGAGCTTCAGGTCGCACGTTGTCGCGAGAGCGGATTGGCCGGTTGCGCGAGCGGGAGGTTTTGGACGGCGCGTGAGAAGTCCCTTCGAGACTCTCCCCTCGCGACGCTTCGAGGCGACTTCACGGAGCTCCCTGTCAGGTCAAATAGAGAAAAGGCGTTTTATTTATTTTACATCGAACATGCAACGCGACACGAAAAAAAACGGCGTTCACCACAGACTTTCTCGTGCGTGTGGATGGACCCTCATGCGTTACGTCCCCGTACATTTCGCTCCGCTCTCGGACGCAATTACAAAAACCTATTTTTTTGCCACATCATGAATTGGAACCCCCCTACGACACACACGCATAAATTTCTTCGATTCTCTTCCCTTCTTCCCTCGACTCTGGTGACACGTTTCACGGCCTCTCGCTATTATTGAATCACTTCAATCGAGCTCCAATACCAAGGCGGAGACGAGGCCTGTGTGTGCGTGTATACGTGTACGCGGTTCGTATTAACTGTAAAGTGTTTGCACACATTACACGGCAGCGATAGCGAATCTGCGCGGATCCTGCGTGAATAATCCCGTAGTGATGATAGTGATCGCGCGTCTTATCGTGGGTGACAGCGAGCTCACGAGCTAATCACGAGCCCTCTCCTCTCCGTCGTATTCATGAGCCGTGAATTTTCATAAGCGAGAATGGGTGTTGGCCTCAAACCACTGGAGTTTACGGATTGTTTAACCGACAGCCCGTACTTCCGCGAGAATCTCCACTATCACGAGCGCGAATTGGAGAAGACTAGTCAGCAGATTAAACGGCTCGTTAAGGAGGTCAAAGATTTATTGCTAGCCGCCAAGAGTGAGTTCGGCGCTTTTTACTCCGACTATCGAAACATGTGATTGTTGTAACAGCTGTTGCACACGTAACTTATTTTATTAAGTCGCAGCGCTTGCATTGCTCGTCCGCGACGAAGCGAATTTAGGGAGAGCAATCTGCTTGTTTTACTTTTTCCTTCTCTGTTAGAGATACATTATAGAAAGTAGTTTTGTACTAACATAATTTACTTATCTTTGCCCGTTAAATTGATTTTAGTCAACGACGTAATTTTAGTTAATAACGCTGGTGTCTTTCTAGACTTGTCTAGAGCGCAAAGAGCCTTTTCCAAAACGTTGCAGAACTTTAGTTTTGAATGCATCGGCGAGAGCCAAACCGAGGACGAGACTCACATATCTCAAAGTCTGAAAGAATTTGGCAAACTTATTGCATCCATAGAAGATGAGAGGGATCGCATGGTATACGATATTCTAAATGTGGATAAATTAGTTCATAGAATCTAGTAGTCTTGCACTTGTGGCTCTTGACATATGACTTTGTAATTGTAAAATATTGTTAATAGGAAATTTTAATTAATAAGGAAAGATTAATTTAAAGGAGATAGTAATGATGTCATACCTTAAAATAGCTTTCCTTCTTCTAGTTGGAACGAGCGTATGATCAGATTATATTACCCTTGGAAAATTTTAGGAAAGAACACATCGGTGGTGTTAAGGTAAAAGCTATTTAATCAAGATATTTTTATATCTATACAATTTTTATATTTTCTTATATATTTTTTTTTTCGGTGTATATATTTAAAATATTTCAAATTAATAAAATATTTTCAGTTTCATTTACTCTGGATGTATTAACTTTTCAGGATGGTAAAAAGAAATTCGAGAAGCAGACGATCAAATTTTGTCAGAGTCAAGAGCGTTACTTGAATTTATCCACGAAAAAGCAGGATAATGTTTTGCAAGAGGTATATTTAATGATCTATGAAACGTTAAAACTGTATATTATAAAATAGTTAACATTTTATGTGCGCATGTGCATGCATAGGCCGACGCTACGTTGGAGATGGCTGAAAGACACTTTTCTCAAGCTAGCTTAGAATATGTATTTTTACTGCAAGAAGTTCAGGAGCGGAAAAAGTTTGAATTTGTTGAAACGGTAATAGTATGAACGATTAAATTACTTTTTATTGCGTGCACATAAGTTTCTTCACATTAAACACATGTGCATGTCAAATCATAGCTATCGTAAATCATAATTCAATATAATATAAAATGTTCCAGTTGCTGGGATTTATGTTTGGATGGCTCACATTCTATCATCAAGGTCACGAAGTTGCAAAAGATTTCAAACCTTATATGACAGAGCTACAATTGAAGATTCAGAAGGTTGGTAAATAATTCCTATAATATGTTTCTAACTGCTAACATACATATTAAATAAGATATAAGAGAAAAAATATTTTATCTCTCTCTCTCTAGTCGATATACTTATTTCCAGTTAATGCATTATTGGGAGTGACGATAACGTAGGAGCACTATTTTAATGATTTAATAATTTAGTGTTATCACTGTATGCAAAAGAAAATCTTGTTGAAATATGCATCACTAACATGTAGATACACGTTTGCTCTATAATATTTCTAATATCACTGACAATGAGAATTTTTCGTTTCCAGCTTGAATTAGCCAAAATTACACGTTACAAAACATAAGTTAACAATTCATTTAACTCTTTTATTTACATTGTATATTAAAATGGAGTTCATAACAGAAATGTATTATTAAATATTCAATATAATTCTTTTTTGCAATTATGGTATGAGGATATTGCTGGAAATATTATGGCCATAGCCATTGAGATATCAAATCTGTAACATTTGCCACTAAATTACTCTATGAAATATCAATATAATAAGATTTGATAACAGCATGGACAAATGCTTACTAATTTTTTATTTGTGTGTGTGCGTGTGTTTCACAAGACTAGAGAGAATTTCCTTGCTACGCGGGATAAAACTGAATCACTTATGAATAAAATGAAGGACATGAAAAAGGTATGTTATATAGAAATTTTTTATATTTTTTTTCTCCTAATTAGTAAAATCTAAACATATAGAAACTTGCTGTTCTCGTAGTTTTATATCATTCTTTCACGTAAAGAGCAAGCATTAAAAATGAAGGATATTAATAGTTATTTATTAATAGTTATGGATTTTTTACAGTAGAAAGTATGCTTTCTACATTCACTTATAATCATCTTTTTTTCTTAGTCCACGGTAGAAAGTGGTCTCAACAAATTGCACTCGCGCGAAGGATATCTGTTCCTAATGGAGAAAAGTAAGTTCACTGTGATATAAAAATATATTTTTTGATAGAAACTGATTGTTTAAAGAATTTTAATATAAATGGCTTTTACATTATCAATGTCGCTGACTACGTCACTAAAAACATGGTATTTGCAGAAGCATTTGGTACAACATGGACAAAACAATATTGTACATATCAGAAGGATAGGAAAGAATTCACTATGATCCCTTACAATCAACTCACAGGAAAATTTGTAAGTAAAAATGAGAAGTTAATTATTAATAATATATGTTATTGAGAATCTTCGGAATAATTTTTCAATATTTTTTTTTTGATAGAGTAGTAAGGAAACTTTTACACTGGCGTCTTGCATACGACGAACATCGGACACCATCGAAAAAAGATTTTGCTTCGATATCACTGCCGTTGATAAGTAAGTTGAAGTTCGACTTAGTACATGTTGCACATAACATTATCTCGACTTATTTTATTTCATTATAAATGAGATGATTAAAGAAGCCTCTCTATTTTTTTTTTCCAGACCCAATGTAACATATACGTTCCAAGCGCTTTCCGAAGAGGATAGGAAATTATGGATGGATGCTATGGATGGGAAGGAACCTGTAAGTAACTTAACGCATTTCAATGATATTCGAATGGTTGCTTTTATCACTTTTCTATCTTTCATAGAATTATGTGTAATCATTGGTATTTTTCAGACCTGTCCGCGATTAGGTTCTTCCGCCAGATCAGAAGATATGACGTTGGTTGAAACCGGTTTTACGTTCGTATCGAAATGTATTGCGGCGCTCGAAGATAGAGGTGATACAATAACTGTTTGACAAGTTAATCGAGTTTTCTGTTCGTCTAATATCATTGATTTTATTGATTATTTTTCAATAATTGTCGATAGGACTAGAAGAACAAGGTCTATACAGAGTGGTCGGAGTTGCCTCTAAAGTAAACAAACTCCTAACGATGGGTCTCGATAAGAGGAAAGTAGACAAGCTCAACTTAAGCGATCGATTTGAATGGGAGAGTAAAACTATTACCAGTGCGCTCAAGACTTACCTGAGAACATTGTCCGAGCCATTAATGACTTTCCGATATTACAACAGCTTCATTACAGCTGCGAGTGCGTATAGGTATTCTTGATAATATATTGTTTTACTTTTACTATTGCATCTATTCTCAAGAGTAGATACTATTGTATTTATTCTTGTACCTATCTATTTTGGAAATTAAAGAGATTCTACGAGAGATTTGTTTTTCTCTCTTTCTCTAAAACACTTTGCTCGCTCTCCCCTACTATTATCATTTTTTTAACATTTTTTTCTGTATAAGTAAAACTGAGTACAAAATTAAAGTTTCGTTGTGATTCTTATAATATGGCATTTAACAGAACAGGAGATGAAGGAAACCCGGATAAATGATATACACAGCCTCGTTTATCGATTGCCTAAAGCCAATTTCAATATGCTGATCCTTCTTATTACTCATCTTTCCTCGTAAGAAATACAATTATTATTTATGGAATTTAGCGTTTAACTGTATATATGTATACTTTTAAGTTTTGTTTATCTTGATTCAAAGATTTAATCTCGAAAATATTTTCCAACATGTTATCACATTTTTCTCAAGCTTGGATAAAATTTTTAGCGTGGCAAAGAAAAGTGATAAAAATCTCATGACCGTGGGAAACTTGGCCGTGTGTTTCGGTCCAACTTTATTACGGCCAGAAGAAGAAACAGTAGCTTCTATAATGGACATTAAATTTTACAATATCGTTGTGGAAATATTGATAGAGAATTGTGAAAGAATAGTAGCGGGACCACCCCAAGATTCTTTGCAGCGCGCAGTAGCGGCACAGTCTATGCTGCAAGCCACTGTTATCCCAAATAAATCGCAATGCGTTAAAGTGGAAGAAGGTCCAACTTCCTCGGGTAATGGAACAGCATTTTTAAGATATCCGTTACACACAGCAGTAACAGTTGCACCCGCATCGTCGCACGCACACGTAAGTTTTTAGCGTTGTCTTTTTGTTAATTCCGTACATGTATTTTTATGCATATGTATATAGCTCGTTACAAGATCTTATTACGATGGCCAGCCTTTGACTGTTAATAAGTCACCCACTATCGATGAGAGAAATAACGGGGGAGATTACGAAGACCTTGACAGTACAAGTCATCGTATACCATCGTACTTGGATAGTCGTGGCGGTGGTACTAGCGGCAGTCGCATAAAATTGACTAACACAAACCTTATGTATCATTCAGCCGACAAAGGTCTTGTTAGATTTTTTCTCATATTATCTCACAATATCTAGCATCGTTTCCTGAATGAAAATTTTATCTCAGTTCTAAGCGGTGGCAATACGAGTAGTTCGAGCGAATCAATCGCCTCAGATCCCCATCCATTTACAAGCGAGTTACCAATAAAGCAAAAACGTGGCACCATGGTGTCCGTGCATTATCCTACGGCTTATCCTCAGCGTAGCAACTCGTCAATATGTCCGTAAGATGTCCCAATTTTTTTTATTGACATGAACTACTTTTTTATTATATATTTTATTCTAAATATTTCTTTTTGTGATTATGATTTTATGCGTAATTACAGCGTCAACACTTCACCCAGTAGTGGACGTTCGAGTCCTGGTCAAATTCCAGGAATTTGGTAAGTATTCTATGCATTACATTTAGGAAGATTGGAATTCTAAGTATTATGAAATTTCAGGAGAGTGCGAACATTATACGCATGTATGGCGGAAAACGATGGCGAATTATCATTTGAACCAAATCAAATTATCACAAATGGTAAGAGCGACACGAGAGTATTTATTTTTACATAAAAGAAGCACGTAACAAAATGTATTGTTACAGTTAAGGCCTCTTTGGAGCCAGGTTGGCTGGAAGGTACATTAAACGGTAAAACAGGTTTAGTGCCGAAGAATTACGTGGAGCAACTGCCCTAAGTATTGCAAAGGAAAAAACCAAAGAGCGTTTGAAAAAATATAGACAATTATATCATTACAAGACAAATTTACAAACATTCTTTTAGATAACATTCTTGATACTACTGAAGGAAGCAAATTTAGCTATGATGCAAGAACAGCCACACTTTCATATCAATTTTCTTTGGTTACTGCTTAGTCAATTATACACTCACATATATATATATATATGTATGTACATATATATATCTTATAATTTATATGTATATACATGTATACATACATATGTATATTTATATATACTCTTATGTAAACATTATTTATTAGAAGCATTTTATTCTATGTGTATCTAAATTGTATATATAATCACGAATGGTATACATGTGCATAAGGACCATATAGGATTAATATTCTATATGTATTTGAATATATTTATACTAAAAGACATTCCTTGCAAAACATGAAGACTTCATGGAGCTTGTAGGAAATTTTAAAGGCAATAACCATTCGTTTTATAGCATTGTATTATAATTATAATAAAATATATAATGCCATATTGAGAAAATACACTGAATATAGAAAATTTTATAAATCTGTACATAATATCTGTTATTTAATATGTATTTTAGTATCGATATTAGAAATAAAATTATGCAAAACAATTCGTATAAAACGAGACGCAGTAGCGCTTGAAAGACTGGATTTGAAGAACTAAACTTCAGTTACAACATTACGATCGAAATATAAATGCATAAATATATGAAAATAGATATGTTTCACCGCACTGTTGATTTCTGTGAAGTGATATGCATAGTTTGTATAATTGGTCGTACTACTGTTATAAACGTTCTTTTTAGACTGGAACTGATATCAATAGTCGGTTTTTATTTCAATACCATCTTAAGTGATATCTTAAGATGTTAATACTCTGATTGACTTATGACATCTTAAGACAATCTTAAATATAAGAACCGACTATGATTATCAGCCATATATCTAACAGTTAACAGCTTTCTGTCAATAATAAGAAATAAAATAGCTATTTCGAGTAATATACTTTCACAGTTTCAGTTTTAGTATTCATAATTTGCTTGTTGAACTCAACTCTGTTTTACTTATATTGAGTTTTATTCAATAACAAAATCATAACGGTAAATATAAGATGACTTTAAACAAATACTATCTTTTTAAAATTATAAATTATTAAAATTATGTCATAGAATATTTTGTATATTAAATATATACAAAATATTTAGTATATATAGGTTTTTATTTAGCGAAATTTTTGTTTGAGCTTAATCACACAATTTTTGTGTTGCATCAAAGTCTCTGTTTGCTTTGGGAAGCGCGCTATCAGCGGTATTTTGCCGATTCTATCTTTGTTTTATATTTAATGAACAATAAAGACAGAATGACAGCGTTGATAGCGCGTTTCTCGAAGCCTTGGAAGTGTTATCGCACACAAATTTAACATTTAGTTTTGACATGGATCGATACTCAATTGCGTCATGTAAATATCCATAGCTAAATATCCCGCTTTTAATGCATTCTTTTCTACGCTATTCCATATTGAACTCATAAACAAAGTGTAACATAATATTGCAGTTAGAAGAATGCATACTATATTCAAACCAATATCTACCGCTAAAGACATGTTCATGCAATTTAGCCAAATAGACCAAATTAATGGAATGATAAGTATACAAGCTGACAATGCATACCAAAATCGTTGCCGTTGTACACTTTTTAATGCGTTTTCGCAAATTACTATTGCTTCTTTTAGAGAGTCAGTAACATCTAGAGCGTTCGTAACATGTTTATCTGCAAACAAGTGAATAAATCTAAACTAATAATTAATTAGAAAAGTAAATCGAAAAATAAAAATATATTCGTATATAATACATGCGAAATATTTAAATGCATTGCTTACCGTTGGTGAATTTAAGTGTAGCCATCACTGCTTCATGATCGGAATAACTAAAATCTTTATATGGTACACGATTTGGCAAGGGATGTTGAAAATTTGTAACTTCAACCTATAAATTATCAAAATTTAATGACTATATACATTATTTTCATATTCATTGATCCGTTACCTTCACAGTTTTTGAACCTAAATACATAATGTGATCTATACGCTTTCCATCTGGTTTCGTTCGAGCGAGTTTCGAGCTGGTGTAACTATTATTGGCACATTCGTTGGTCCCTATATGGCTCGCACTATTAGGACATGTGTCCATTAAATTGGAAACACCACGTATAATTCTATATGCTAAGTCTTGCGGTTCTGTATTGAGATCCCCAGCTAATATGACAGCGTCCGCGCCACCGCTTGTCATCTTTACAAATTGAGCAGTATCAAATGCTTGTAGCACTCTGTGAGCCATGTACTCGTCATTTTCGTGATTATATTCCGCATGTAACTGCAAAAGAACAACAATGAACATTTGAAAATAATATACTCAATGATTTTTAAATGGGTGATCTTTAAGCATCTTCATAGGTTGTTCAATCATACATTATATAGCATATAAGGATGACATTTTGTGCATAATTAAATAACAATGAAAAAGTTCACTGGATAGACATACATGTGTGATATAAACATTGATATTCATGTTTTGAATTTTTATTTTACACAATCCAACTCCTTTGCCACCGAACCAGTCTCCATGGTGTATCTTGTGAACATAACCATTTAAGGGCCACTTGTGAAACATAACATCGTGAATGGGATATCGTGACAAGATACATATTCCTGATCCGAAGACTCCACTGCGCAAGAAACGTAAGATTATAATTATTGAACAAACAATTCGAATTATCTAGATGTCTAAAAGTACAACTATACCTGTAAAAGTAATGCGAGTAGGGAAGCACCTCCTGCGCTTTCGCGTTTATCAGCTTAAAATCATCGACAGACCAAACCTCTTGCAAACAAATTATATCGTATTCCCTGCTGGCACATTTCTCAGCGATAGCGGATATGCGTGTGCTCCTGTTTCTCGAAACATATGGTATGCCCCTAAGATGTCAAAACAAAGTGTTAATTAAAAAATCACGATTAAGGCATGCGTAAAGCAATGTAAAAATTTCGTTGGAATATGCTTACCAACAGTTCAGTGTCAGAATATTCACCGATATCTCGTTCGTCATTGTCCTTATCTCGAGTGTGTTGTCCTACAGCAGAACACATGACGATTAGGTCAATTATAGCTCGGCATAGCTGACGATTCCATGCCTCTTAATAGCGAATAGCGCATCGATATCTAGGGGAAATTAAAGAGAAGAAAAGTAATAACAACAAAGAACTTATTCCCCCCCCCCCCGAACGATTTTTTTCACATGTTTCTTTTCCGTTTCCGTTATTAACAAAACTATTTGGTGAGCCTTTATCGATGCGTACGCACGTATATGCGGGCATCCCTTATTAGCGCGCTCCTCCTCCGTTACGAACAATGACAAGTCGGGAAAATTATTGTCATTTCTTTGTGCGATGTCGAGCACACGCTCGATGCACGCGAAACGAGCCGCACACACAGCTTGTTCGAAAACATTCGAAGATACCGGCTCCGATTACTGACAGCAGCGATGCATTTTCGAGTTCCGGGCACACAACAATTTTCCCCCTCCACTCACGTACACAAAGACGCTCCGTCTATCCGTGTGGCACACAACTTATCGCACGAGTAGACAAAGGCTGCGTTCGGGGAGCGCGTTATCAGCGCTATTGCATCAATCTATCCTTGTTTTACGTCTAATGAACGACAAAGATAGAATGACGCAATAGCGCTGACAGCGCGCTCCCCGAACGCAGCCAAAGCGTCTCTGTCGCGTGAAGAGAAAAATCGCTGTGATGCCCGGAACTCGAAAATGCATCACTGACTGCCAATAAAAGACGTAGTGTCGGCAGCATTGAAAATCATCGGTGAATCCCAGAAATTGGCAAATGTTGAAAAAAAATAGAAAGATCACAAAATCAGTTCTTACCTTTGGACTCGACCAATCACATCGCTACTTAGTCGCTCAGTGAGCGGTTGCGCTCCACCGAGTGTTGCCAGCGGACTCACTTTTTTGCACATGCGCACCGCGGCGCCGAGAAATTCAGGGTGCGGTCCCCTCAAATGGCTTCCGCACGTGGCAACGCTTATCGCACGATGTATCATTTATCCTTGTGCTACATCGAATGTTAAATAAGGATAAATGCATCATGCCGTGCGATAAGCGCATTACGCGCGAAACGGATGCGCCCTACTTGACGCTCCTGCACGCTGAACGCGGCAACGCTTGCCGCGTGGCGGTAGCCAATTAACACATTCGAGACCGATAACACAGTCCTATGTCATTTCAAATTTTTTAGCTGAATGCAAGTAATATTTATGTATATTCTTATATAAAAAATTTTTTACTGGGTTGTGATTAGAATTCCAAACTATAACAATGTGGTTCCATGTTATTTTAAATTCTTTAGCTGAATGCCAACTCTATC
This sequence comes from Cephalotes varians, assembly GCA_037157785.1. NCBI lineage: Eukaryota > Metazoa > Arthropoda > Insecta > Hymenoptera > Formicidae > Cephalotes > Cephalotes varians. Next base: position 1,102,336 of record JANQDE010000032.1, read on the forward strand.
AATTTTAATGCCAGTAATTTGTCACCCATATTTTCAGCATGCGTTTGTAATATTTAATTTTTTTTAAATTTTAAACAACAAATGATTATAAGCATCATATTGAAGTAATATTTCTTATGTTAACATACATACAAATAGCAGATCCTTGCGGTATTCAACTACAGACTTTTGAAAATTATATGCGGCGTTCAGCTAAACGTCTCGCCCGACAATCGCCGATCACAAATGTGTTAATTTATCACTTTTCCATAATAAATAACGTTACAGATGCTTCGAGGCATTTGACTAAAGAGAAGAAATAATATTACAAATTGACAATCAAAAAATATTTTGAAGCATTTGTAGTATCAGGTAAGGCATTTCACGCATAGTGCGCATGATATTTATCTTTATTGTTCACTGAATGTTAAACAAGGATGCATGAAACGGGCATAAGCGCCCGTATAATTATATACAAGATATGTTCATATGTTCATGTATATATGTTTTAATTATATATTTTTATACATATATATTTATATTCTTATACGAAAAATTTTTTCCCGGGTTCTTCACCGAAGTCAAAACTTATTTCATTATCTATTAATATTGTTCGTCTTCTTTTGCTCATCTTTGGTCTTTTGAAAATTTCTATATTGCATTACAATTCTTAATTTTTAAACTAGAGTTCTTAGAAGCCATCCCTCTCTTTATAAATTTGAAATGAATACAATTTAATATTATGCTTAAATGCACATGCGAAAAAGTGACTCGTCTAACATTAATTCAGATTACTTTGACCTTCGATCATCGGCAAGTAAGATACTTTTTATCAGAAAGAAATAATTTAGTTGAATTAAAATGGTCACTAAGTCACGTTGAGTGCAAATGTATACAATTTTTTAAACCTTCTGACAAATTAACCGATAAATTAACTTTAACATTTGTGAACATTTGTGACAGACGTGTTTATATTTAAATTCAAATTTATTTGACGTACACATTTTCTCATTGTTTTCATCACAGCGAATCCATGTTGAAAAAGGGAAGAAATCGAGAGATAAAAGAAAAAGAAGAAAAGACAAAGTGAAGAAGAAGACGATATTTTGTTTAAAATCTTATTGAATATACATATACAATCATTTTTATGATTCGTGTTTAGATAAATTTTATAATGTCCTTAAAATACAGACTGCGCGCGTACAATTAGAAAGGCATATTTTCCGGTAGAAAATTTTTTTTATAAAAATATATATAAACATATATACTTATATAAAATATATTCATATATCTTTCTTTTTTTTGTAAAATTACTGCTTGATACAAGAAAAATAATAATAATAATTAGAAAACAAAAAATAATTAAAAGAAAAATTTTTGTTACTTTTAGAAAAAAATCAAGTTTGAAGAAATAAGAAAAAATGGTTTTTATATAATTATATATAATTAAATATCATTATATTTATATATCGTTATGTATAATTATATATGAGCAATTTTTTCTTATATTTTTAATTTAACATTTGCAAAAATTCTTTTAATTATTTTTTATGTTCTCATAATTTTTTTTGTGCCAAACAATTTTACAAAACAAAAAGGTATATAAAAATATACATAAACAAATTTCGTATATGATTATATATATTTATATATGTTTACATAGATTAGAATTCCTAGAAACTATAACACTTCCCAGTCCGTATCTATAAGATCCATTGGATCATTTGTTTTTACTTCACTTTCAATCTCGTTTTTTTGGAAATCTATAATTATCCATCCATCGCTGTCCATTGATTTTGAAATGTTCGATGCAGATCTGTATATTGATATATAATGGTAATCACAAAAGTACAAAATGAGATAAATATGCATTTTTTAATTATTTCATTAGTATTATATATCTTTTATATTCTTCAACATTTTAATTCATTTTTGAATTTACTTACTCATGATGAATTGGTAACTCTGAGTGTTCTTCCGTCTTTTGTTCAATCTCACAATCAGTTTGGTTGTTTGCTTGTATTTTATTTTGAAATTCTATCTCTTTTCTTAACAAATTCGCAAGCGTGCTATTTTTTGCCGATTGTTTTAAACTCATTTTGCTATAAAATAAATTTTGAAGGCTCAATATAAATTTGTATTGTAATTACATAAATAGAAAATTAGAGTCTTATACGTTATTTTATTATTTCATTTGTATATCATTTATATTTCTTCAGTATTGTTTATATTCTTTATTTTAATCAGTTTTTTAATGTACTTACTCATCATAAGGTAACTTTTCTGGATGTTTTACTTCTAAATGTCGTATTAAAGAAGAATGCGTACGATGTAAACGAATACCTAATAAAGAGCAACGCTCACATTCAATTTCAAAAAAAGTTAAAACTTTATATACATTTTCAGTAAGACGAGCTTCTTCATGAGACAGTCTTAAATGTATATTTATTTTATTCAAAATTTTTAAATATTTTTCTGTTTTGCAACAATAATTACATGTTGCCATCATTCCAAATCGAAAATGATCATGTAGGAAAGGTATTGTTCCTACAGGAAATTTACCATCATTAAACATATTGATTTGATGATGCAAATTCAAATGTTTTCTTAAAGATAGATCTTTCTCTCCAAGCAAAATTTGTTCACATTTTTTGCACATGTCAACATTGTCTTGTATTTTAAAATGTTTCCATATCGATTCATATTTTACTCCTTCCATGATCTGTTTGTATAATTTCAGTTATTAGTAGTTCTATCTTTTATAATTTGATCACTATTTCTAAATTTATACTGACCACGTGTAACGTCTACACAGCTTTTCCAACCACGTGCCACACACAGGTTCCTTTGAAAATTGTTCTAAGATAGATGTTCTAACGTAAAATAACGTAGCTTTTCTAAAGTCTTATGTCCACGGTAGAAATCGCTCCGGAGATCTCGGACCGAGTAGGACAAATCAGATTTGAACAATTGGTCAATTTTTTCTCCGTCCAAGATCGCAGCGATTTCTAGCATCGAGGACACGAGGCCTAACAAAGGGGTTACTTATTAAAACGCTAGCAGTTTCTAGAGGCTTTTTTTTGGAGGGGGGGTTTTCTCTATAGTGACATTCAATGATTAGTGGACCGCTGATTGAGGTGGTGGGGGTAGATATACGCGTGGAGTGAGAGGCAGATAATTGTAATAACTTCCTTCTCTGTCTATCAAAGCCAATCAGGCCCCCACCAAAGTCTGATTGGCTTTGATAGACGGAGAAGGAAGTTATTACAATTATCTGCCTCTCACTCCACGCGTATTTCTACCCCCACCACCTCAATCAGCGGTCTAGGTCTCCATGTCGATGGACTAGACCGATTTCTCTTCCCTTCTTTTGTGAGAAAAATACGACTGAAGATTAGAAAATGTCCCGAGTTCCGCCAATTACAACTCGACCATTTTTATATGGAACGCGTCTACTTGTCGCCTCAACATCTGCACATAACAATTTCAAAAAGTACAGTCAATTTTCTTAAGAAATACTACAATTTAAAATATCTTATTTAATCTCTTTAGAAATGGACAGATTATAATTTGATCGTTAATTTAGAAAATGATAATTTTATTAGAAGATAATTTTATTGTCAGCAGCAAGAAAAATTGCCAAAAAAATATTTTCTTCGAACCATAATCAAAATTCAGAAGGAATTTATTTTTGAATTAGAAAGAAGCTTTGTGATTACAACTAGTAACTAGTAATATAGGAAAAAAAATAAAACCAAAGGTGTTTCGAATATGGCGATCTAGGGATGAGAAAAAAGTATATGAAGATAAATAATCAAACGTACATAATTGTGCAGATGGATTTTACGTTAATTAAAAATCGACAATTAAGGCACTCTTTATCAGAAAGAAACGGTTTAGTTGCATCAGAAGAGTCGCTAAGTCATGTAGGGTGCAAACGTATAAAATTTTTTAAAGCCTCTGACAAAACTAGTAACGACTTTTGTAAATATTCGTGACAGATATATTTATATTTAAATTCAAATTTGTTTGACTTACATATTTTTTCATTATTTCTATCACAACACAAATCTATGTTGAGGGGGGAGGGGAGGGCGAAAAATCGAGAGTCATGAAAGAAGAAGAAGAAAAAGACGAAGCGAAGAAGAAGGCATTGTAATTAAAATCTTATTAAATACACACATACAGTCGGGATGTCGTGCGGCTCCGTGTGAGAGTGTCGGACTCGTAAGTCACGGGTCGCGAGTTCGAATCCACGCATTTCGCTTATACGGATTTTAATCCGTATCTTATAAGCCTTGTAAGAGGTTTGATATTGTGCGTGTACCTCATTAAGAAGTTGGAAGTCAATGAGAAATTTGAGTCAAAACGCTTGTTGATATGATTTCTCTTCGCATACGATGTATTCTCAAAACTATTTAAATAGTTTTCTGGTTTGCAACAGTAATTACATGTTGCCATCATTCCGAATCGAAAATGATCATGTAGGAAAGGTATTGTGCCTACAGGAAATTTGCCGTCATTAAACACATTGATTTGATGATGCAAATTCAAATATTTGAATTCCTGTAGGCATAATACCTTTCCTACATGATCATTTTCGATTCGGAATGATGGCAACATGTAATTACTGTTGCAAACCAGAAAACTATTTAATGTGAACAAATTTTGCTTGGAGAGAAAGACCTATCTTTAAGAAAACATTAATGTTTTCTTAAATATATATATTATATATTACTAGCTTTTTTATTGTAATAAATATATATTATAAAATAAATGACAATTGAATATGAATATTTTATTTACATTATTCATTATATTTTGCTTCTATCCGCAACATTTAAATGCGTTTTCAATCACTGTGATTGATCGAATCGTTCCGTTTTATTCGTTCCGCTCGTTCCGTCCTCTTCTTTTCATTTTACATTTGGTGATGCTTGAAAAACCAAATTTTTGTTTATATTTCAACAATTCGAAGACTTGAAAGTAATCGCAGTAATCGGAACCTTGAGGAATTCGTATCCGATCAGATTCGCAACATACGCAGTGGATTAATAATAGATTATACATTTAAATTTAATTCTTGAACTTTGAAAAGTGTCGATTAATCGATCGACTTTTGCCCATCCCTTAAATCGACTTGACCCTTCGATATCATCGCTCGCGCGACGGTGTTTCCTCCACTGATATACCCCCCTCCTTCCGTTGGCACTTTGCCTGTGTCATGTTACCGATTTTTGATCATTTTTTACGTGGATTGTCGCGATAACAAGCTTAATGCTGGTACCTCGGGAAAAACATTCGTTCGTGTCTCGAGATGCCGTTTAATGATGTGAGACTCGGAATCTCCGACCTCGCCGACGTTCCACGATCTCGTTCGTAATTCCGAACGGCAAATCCGACGATCCCGAGATCACATCGTGATGTGCGCGCAAAATATGTAAATATCGTAAAGGTACAACCTGCCGTTTGCGGAGCACATTTAACCTCCCGAGTTTCGCTGTGTCTTGTCTTCCGGAGGACAGTACGAGGGCGACGCGATGACCACCGACAAGGTCACTCTGGGCGACGCACTGTCGAACGTCGACGTGCTGGACGAGTTTACCCTGCCAGATGAGCAGCCCTGCATAGAGGCCCAACCATGCTCCGTCGTGTACCAAGCAAACTTCGACACCAATTTCGAGGACAGAAACGGTTTTGTGACAGGCATCGCTAAGTATATAGAAGAGGCGACTGTGCACGCAAGTCTGGTAAGCTTATCCTTTAATTGCAAGCTCTGATGCGTACAACTCGATGTTAATGATGATCTCTCGTTTGAAAAATCTAGAACGAGTTGCTGGAAGAAGGCTTGGAACATGCGGTCATGTTGTACACTTGGAGATGCTGCTCACGTGCAATTCCGCAACCAAAATCTAACGAGCAGCCAAATCGAGTGGAAATCTATGAGAAGACGGTGGAGGTGTTAGCACCTGAAGTAAACAAATTGCTGAATTTCATGTATTTTCAAGTGAGCGTTATTGTATTTAGTAACTTTGAGCAAACTATGATGGACTTAATCAATTAACGAATAAAGTTAAAATTTTTAATGAGAAAAAGGATATAAGGATGAGGAACAAATTATATGGTTGAAAATGTTGCTTTAAGCAATTCTGCTAATTAAATTAAATGTAGATTAAGTTAATCAGAGTTTGGCTCTGTTTAGCATATTAGTATACCTACATATATTTTCACTTGTATTTCAGAGAAAAGCGATTGAGCGATTTTCAGGGGAAGTTAAACGACTGTGTCATCATGAGAAAAGAAAAGATTTTGTATCTGAGGCATATTTGTTGACTCTAGGGAAGTTCATCAACATGTTTGCTGTATTGGACGAATTGAAAAACATGAAATCTAGCGTAAAGAATGATTATTCCACATATAGAAGGTGATTTTTATGGAGCGCAAGATTTTATTTAAATCTTTTTTAGCTGGTTTTATTTTTAAGTACGTTTTGCTCAATTTCAGAGCTGCGCAGTTCCTGAAGGTGATGTCGGATTCTCAGACACTGCAAGAATCCCAGAATCTGTCGATGTTTTTGGCGACACAAAATAAAATTCGCGATACAGTTAAAGAAAATCTTGAGAAGATTGCAGGATATGAAGAATTACTTGCGGATGTGGTCAATATCTGTGTTCATATGTTCGAAACTAAGATGTACCTTACGCCTAATGAAAAGCACATGTTGGTGAAAGTGATGGGTTTTGGTTTATTTCTAATGGACAGCGAATTATGTAACATCAATAAGCTCGATCAAAAGAAAAAATTGAAATTGGATAGAATTGATAGAATCTTTAAGAACTTGGAGGTGGTGCCATTGTTTGGAGATATGCAAATTGCACCATTCAACTACATCAAACGTTCGAAGCACTTTGATGCATCAAAGTGGCCATTGTCTTCATCGTCAAATAACATGAGTCCGCAAGCTGATCTTATGGTACATCTTCCTCAGATTAGAGAAGATCACGTTAAGTATATCAGCGAATTGGCAAGGTACCTTTTATATCTTGTTTATTGTCTTAACTTGATACCTGCTTGGTAGTGCAACATTTGACAATGTACACAGATATAGTAACGAAGTCACTACGACATACAAGGAATGTCGAAGCGATACAGAAAATCGAGACACCGCGGAACTGGCATTACGTGGGTTACAATTGCTCTCACAATGGACTAGCGTTGTAACAGAACTGTACAGTTGGAAGCTACTGCATCCCACTGACCATCACATGAACAAAGAATGTCCGCAAGAGGCTGAAGAATATGAAAGAGTATGATTATTCTTCTGTTAACATCTCAGTATTTTACATCATGTTTATTAATTCTGAAAAAAAAATTATTTTTATTAATATTCTTATATAGGCTACACGCTATAACTATTCCGATGAAGAGAAGTTTGCTCTTATAGAAGTTATAGCGATGATTAAGGGATTACAAGTATTGATGGCACGTATGGAGACTGTTTTTATTGACGCGATACGTAGAAATATATATGCTGAGTTGCAAGACTTTGTGCAACTTGCATTGCGTGAACCTTTAAGGAAAGCGATCAAAAATAAAAAAGATTTGATTCGAAGGTAAGCACAAACTGTATCAGCTTTGATATAAATTTCAGATTTCTCTCTCATAGATGATACGTGATACATATATATGATACATTATATATGTGAATGAAGTTTATAGAAATCGCTCAAAAGTTAAAATAATTTTAAAATTAAAAAGTCTTTCCTATATTATTTCTTTTATCTTTTTGTTTTAGTATAATTGTTTCCGTTAGAGAAACTTGTGCAGATTGGCATTTCGGAGTAGAACCACTTGGAGATCCCGCTTTAAAAGGGAAAAAAGATCCTGATAATGGATTCGGCATTAAAGTCCCGCGAAGAAACGTTGGTCAGTCTTCTATTAATATGCTATATATGATATTGATTTCTTATTTTTATGTTGCTATCGACTTTGAAAATTGATTACGAACAAAATAGGTCCGTCTTCCACGCAATTATATATGGTGCGAACTATGTTGGAGTCATTAATAGCCGACAAAAGCGGTGGAAAACGCACTCTGAGGAAAGACATCGATGGCCAATATCTCGTTCAAATTGATCAGTTTCATAAAACTAGTTTTTACTGGAGTTATCTTCTGAATTTCAGCGGTAAGTAAATGGCTATTATTTCCAAATTATTTTTTGTTTTAATAATTTTCTCTTTTTTTTACAGAATCTCTACAAAATTGTTGCGACTTGTCGCAATTATGGTATAGAGAATTTTATCTGGAAATGACAATGGGTAGGAAAATACAGGTAAATAATGTTAATTTTTCCTTAATTTGATAAACTCAGCGAAATCTCCGTGTATAACTGTATAATTTGTCGATTACAAAAAAATCGATAGCTCTGTACGATTGTATCCATTTGATTTGAGCGTGTAAAGTCGTAGTATTCATCGATTCACTGATTAACGGACATAAATTTTGCGACTTGTTTTAACACCTTTCCCCTTGTTTGCATATCGAAGCGCTACTATTATGAAAAATAGTCGTTTCTGTAATTTATTCCATGACTAGAAATGCCAAGTACGTCACCAGCATAATGAGGAGTGCAGCGACCTAATCACCATGGAGAAACGCATTCAGGTATTTCCCATTTGCTGTACGTACGATAGATAATTGATGCTGAAACATGCCGGAAACTGTAAAGCTCAGTCTCTCAGGCATTATTTCACGTCTACATAAAAAGATTGCAAAAGATTGCAAAAGACGCGCTCATAAAAATATGATTCGTTCAAACGTTTAATCGATAAAATGTTTCAGTTTCCCATTGAAATGTCTATGCCATGGATATTGACTGATCACATATTGAGAAGTAAGGAACCATCAATGATGGAGTAAGTTCTTATAATGATTGATCAATAATACAATAGTGCTTCTTATAAATTAGAATGCACACATACATGTTTGTGTTCTATAGTATTATGTAATCATTCTATAATATATCATTGCTATTAATTTTACAGGTACGTTTTGTATCCTCTCGATTTATATAATGATAGCGCCTTATACGCACTGACGATATTCCGCAAACAATTTCTATATGATGAAGTGGAAGCCGAAGTGAATTTATGCTTTGATCAATTCGTTTACAAACTTAGCGAACAGATTTTCGCGCATTATAAGCAGCTGGCAGCCAGTATCTTATTGGACAAACGATTCAGAGTAGAATGTGTTGCTCTCGGGGCATATTTACTTCCATATCCTCGCGCTAATAGATACGAAACATTGTTAAAACAGAGACACGTTCAGCTATTGGGAAGAAGTATCGACTTGAATAAACTTATAACGCAACGCATTAATGCGGACATGCAAAAATCATTGGATTTGGCTATTAGCAAATTTGAATCTGGCGATATAACTGGAGTCGTGGTAAGTCTCGCACGCGTGTCTACAATTATTGCGTTGTGAATAAACATCTTCCACAATTAATCGATGATTGATATTTGGCAGGAATTAGACGGATTGTTGCAAGTTAATCGTCTTACTCATAAACTTTTAAGTAAGTGGCTCGCGTTAGACGAATACGATGCCATGTTCAGAGAAGCGAATCACAATGTTCTAGCCCCATACGGAAGAATTACCCTTCATGTATTTTGGGAATTGAATTACGACTTTTTGCCAAATTATTGTTACAACGCTGCCACAAACAGGTATACATGGTGTTACATTCAAGTCTTCAACGTTTTAGATTTATTCGATATATTAATATGTATTATTTGGTAGATTTGTCAAGTGTCGTGGCCTACAATTTGTACAACCCGTTCATAGAGATAAACCGCCGCAAATGTCGCATCACTATCTCTGGGGTAGTAAGCAGTTGAATCTGGCGTATAGCACTCAATATGGACAATATACGGGATTCGTTGGTCCGCATCATTTTCGTACAATATGTAAGCTTCTCGGGTATCAGGGAATAGCTGTAGTTATGGAAGAACTTTTAAAGATTGTTAAGACCTTGATCCAAGGAAGTCTGCATCAATTTACGAAGACTTTGATGGAAGCCATGCCTAAAGTCTGTAAGCTTCCACGATACGATTACGGATCTCCCGGAGTTTTAGGCTATTATCATGCTCAGTTGAACGACATTGTGCAATATCCGGACGCTAAGACTGAATTGTTTCATAATTTTCGCGAATTCGGTAATACGATTCTATTTTGTCTCTTGATGGAACAAGCTCTATCGCAAGAAGAAGTGTGTGACTTACTACACGCAGCGCCGTTTCAGAACATTTTACCGAGACCTTACTGCAAAGGTAAATAACAGTATACATTACTTAATGTATGAACTAATCGAGTAAAAAACAGTTGTATATGAATATTATATATTATATGTTTATTATTTATATATGCAATTTTCAGAGGGAGAGAAACCTGAAACCAAGCAAAAACGATTAGAGGCAAAATACGCGGCTTTACAAATTGTTCCAAATGTAGATAAATTAGGTACCGCTAAGGTAAGTAATATGCAACGTATCTTCCAAATATCGTATCTATCCAAATAAAGCTGTATTTTTCTTTTTCTATGCTTGATTCTATGATCTTTTCAGCAAGCGATGATTGCCAGGGAAGGAGATTTGTTAACGCGCGAGCGACTATGCTGTGGTTTGTCGATATTCGAAGTTGTGCTCAGCAGATTACGGAGTTTCTTAGACGATCCTATCTGGGTTGGGCCACCACCGGCAAATGGTGTAATGAATGTGGACGAATGCACGGAATTCCATAGGCTTTGGAGTGCGCTTCAATTTGTATATTGTATTCCCGTTGGTGATACTGAATTTACTGTTGAGTTAGTATAGCAATTAATAACATAATGTAACATATGCTTCTTCGACATTGTAAAAAGAATTGTTTCCCTCTTGCAGAGAGTTATTCGGTGAAGGTTTGCACTGGGCTGGATGCGCTATGATTGTTCTTTTGGGCCAACAACGTAGATTTGAGGCACTTGATTTCTGCTATCACATTCTTCGAGTACAACGTGTGGATGGCAAAGACGAGAATGTTAAAGGAATAGTAAGTGTACAATATGTACAATATGACTAATATGATATGATCATTTTAATTAAATTTGATATGTATTTATCATTTATCTTTAAAGCATTTGAAGAGAATGGTGGATCGGATAAGGCGATTTCAAGTATTGAACTCGCAGATATTTGCTGTGTTGAATAAATATTTAAAAAGCGGAGACAGCGATGCGGCAAGCGTGGAACACGTGCGCTGTTTTCAGCCTCCGATACACCCTTCATTGGCGCACGCGCAACAGCATTATCATGCACCTGAATATTTACGCCAGATAAATCATCAATAAGCGATAACTGTCAGTTATATTTCGCGTTTTGACTGCACCATAAATCGCAATTTGAATAGGACTCAAAAAAATAAATTTATTCCTTGTTTAAGGAGGAATATTTCTAGTTACAAATTTTCATGTTTTATATCCTATACCTATCGAAATATCATTTATACTATCTATTTAATTCAATTGCTATAAATGTTTAAAACATGTTTTTTACGACTGAGATAAGATTTATAGAATTACGAAAAAAATTGTAAACGACGAATTTGATAATTTCATCTACTTCTAAAGCACGCCATGATTTTAATTAATCTATTCAATGATGCGTATATATTATGCGTATGTTTAGATGGACTTATATAATACTATTGCTTTAATAGTCTATAACAGAACTGATAACGTATGATAGTATTCTAGATATAAATATCCAATGTAATAGAATATATATGGACTTATATTTTGTAAGATATTCCAAGTTTAATCAAAACAAAGTATTAGACGATTGTATTAACATCGTATATAAGTTGTGTAGTGTTCATGTATCGATAACTATGTATAAAATGCACACGTTTTGTAATGCTATTCGTTTATCCGTTTATTCTGATATGCTAAACGATATCAGATGAATAGACGCTATAAATGTCATTATTTCAAAATTATGTGCAAGGATTATTATATCTATACATTTCGATTAATATATAAAATTATATGATTTTATTATTGTTAAAATTACAATTCTGCAAAGAAATCGGATCGATTATGAATTTGGCTGCTAGGAAGGTTGTGCTCAAGCCATTTTCGCTTTTCACCCTTTTTAGGTTCGGTGACGTTTAAGGTTTCGAAATATTGTACATTCCAGAATTTAATATCATTATCATGCGAAGAGGATGCTATTAAAGTCCCATCGTTATTGATATCAAGTGTCTCGACAGAAAAATTGTGTTGCCCAACTACGCCGAGATGGCGATGAGGAAACAAACTATTTGCCCTGTTTATTGTATAAAACATTACAAATACCGTACAATCTTTATATATTATAAAATGTCGTATTACATGGATTTCGCTTACCTGACTATTCCATCCTCTCCACCAGTTATCACCACATTTTCCGTAATGGGAATCATACAATTTAGAGCCTTTTTTGTGACATTTGGGAATTCATCCGAATGTAGTCCAAATTCTCCCCAATTGTATATATACATTTTTCCTTTATTACTAGCCGATAATAATTTACTTTCAAATTTAAATAAGCCAAGACAGGTCAGCTCATCATCGTGATCCTCGGACTATGAGCGATACATGTATAAAATTGATTTAGTACGATATGATTAGATTACGTGTATGTTTTATAATACCTGCACATGCAGTTTTCTTTCCGGTATATTTATAGTCGTCAGACAATCACCACTAGCGCAAGCTAAATACTTGGCATCTCTATTGGTTATCATTGCACTGATGTAATCTTCTACTTCTTTTATAGAAAATATCGGTTCACTTCCCTTTCGTCTGAGGTCCCAAACTTGAAACATTTTCTTTCATATATAAAATTGATCTGGTTCATTAAAGAGAGATGATTAATTATCATTACGTTTTACTACACCATCGTCGTCGCCTGTTACAAACATATGTTCGTTGATTACCGTCATTGTATATACAGGTTGCCTAGAAGGATATAACATAGATTACAAAAAACGAAATTAATATTGATATATTAATGAAATATCACATATGGATATATTACATACTCATGGGCTTTTTCGTACAATCTAATTAATTTTTCTGTTTCTACATCAGTTATTGCTACACACAGATCTTTTCCAGCCGAAAATAATGATCGTCCATCCTCACTAAACTCAATGTCCCGACAGGCTTTAAGATGCAATTCCATGGTCGATACAAGATTGGTCTCCTCATTATTATATTTATACCTAATGCAAAAAATACGTAACATTAGAACTGAGAATGACAGATTAAATTCTGATTAATTTATCAAGCCATATCTTTGTCAACTATACAACTTTGTTACTATTTTGTTAACATATTTAAATAAAATTATTAATTTCTTTATTGTTTAATGTGGAAAGAAAGATTAGACAAGAATATCAAATTATATAAAATTTTCAGCAATTATATTGATTGAATTAATCATCTGTTAATTGATGATTTTAAGTTACTTTAAAATATGCATTATTAAGTTTACATGAAAACATCTCCTGTGATACTAGCTACGCCTATAGTATCCATTTTAGGATGGAAACATATATCCGTTATCATATCTTCTAACGTAATAGAGGGTGGATGATTCCTGTGCAATTTCTTTGCATCTAATATAGCTTTAACAACTTCATCTGCATCCGAATTAATAGAGTCTTCCTCATCGTTGTCTTCGTTTCGCTGGGATGATGACCCATCTAAAAGTTTTTTCTTTTTTAAGATAAACGAATGAACTTATTTTATAAAAATTTAGTAAAAAAATTGAAAAAAAAAAGAGAAATACCTGCCGAAGTGGATGCAGAGACTTTTGATCTCTTGATAATAGGAATTCTATCATTACTGCTATCTGACACAGATTCGTTTGTTAAACTCTCATCATCGCTGCTTGTATCCTGGTTCATATTCACGTCACTATCAGCATCGTCACTATCATCGGACAATAAATTACCTGCGAATCAATTATACATGACGTTATAAAAGACAAATGTTTATCAATTTTGTAATATTTATAACATGTTACAAACCCATCGATTTACCTGTTTTCCAGTGCATCCTTGAAAAAGGAAATGATACTTAACGCTTTGTTGAAATTTTCTTTAAATATAATCAAATTATACAAACAACAAGTAATAGCTTGATTATCTAACCGCAATTTCGTTCATACACCTGTACACGCGGAATCACGATTGAGGTTATGTTTTATTTACAAGCGAGAGGAAAAATGGTTATGGTACGCCACTATCGTTCGTTCTCTCCTTTCCCGACTTTGTCGATCAACGAGAGAATAATTACGAGATCGACTTGACAAAGTGCGAAATAGACACGACATCCTTAGCTGTAAATCCCGTAAATATCGCGATTCGCGATCGGTCGCACTTTAATCTCGAAAACGCGAAGAAAACGCTCGGTCGGCGAAGATATTACTCACGGATAAGAAATGCGAGATGTATCCCGCGAACCACAAGACTATATTCGTGTTGGATCACACCCCGTATTTCGGCATCTCCACCGAGTGCCCGCTGGAGTTCGACTTTTTGAAGAGCAGGGGACAGAACCCGATGATCCCGCTGGCGCCGGTCTGCAAGTCCCTGTGGACCACCAGCGTCGAAGCATCGTTGGAATATTGTCGTATCGCTTGGGACCTCTTCCCCACGGGCAAATTGGTATGCAGAGACCGATGACGCTCGTATTGTTACCAATTTGTAATACTGTTACAAACACAATTTATTGTTAACGTTGTACCTCTTGTCATTATTTTTGTCTTGTCATTGTCATTATTTTTTTTTTTTCAGATTAGATTTGTTGTGACTGACCGTGCAGCTTATGTGCTGAACTCATGGAGCCCATTGCAGCAAAATTTGAATCATGCAAGTGTCCCTTCCATATTTGTTAAATAATAAATATCTAATTAATAATGCAAACTTGATTATTGAATGCATCTCTTTGATAGCGTGCCTTTAATAAGAGAAAAAAAATAATAGAATTGGTTTTTACTTATAGATAATGAATGGCACTGCCATTTTAGGAGTGCCAACGAAGACGCCGGAACCTGGAGAGGACTATTCAGTGATACACGGTCTGCGCGTGGCGATCGAGACGCTGAACGAGTGCTCCGAGGTACAGCATGAGAAAAGAACTTCTCTGAACGAGAACACTAGCAAGCTGATAAATCGAGGCAGAGTAATATGCATCACAAGCGCACGTGACAACAGTAATATGAAGAGCTTGGAGAACATATTTTTAAACGAACTAGCGCAGGAAAACAAAAATGCGCTAGCCTCAGATCAGTCAGTATTTTCTATAGATATCTTATTAAATTATCATGTGTTATGCACCGTATTCATTTTCGTTCTAATTCGCAGTTTGATTCCCGTTGATTATTGTCATTTAGTTATACTGAACATATACCCCAACAATATCGAATCTCAGGTCACTAGTCAAGGTCCTCGAGAGGTAAGCCTTTAATGATTAATTATTTTGACGTTCTCTCTATTTTCCCTAAATAATAAAGCATGCTTTTTAATCTTTTGTAAGATATCTTATTTTCTAATTTTAAATAATTTATAATATATTTATATTATATTAGTTTGAGAAGAGTGATATTTCATTTTTATATTTGCTATACATATGGGAATTAATTTAATTTTTTTTTACAGGTGTCACCATTTCTTACAGTAGAAGTGCATTCAATCAAGGCTTCAGCGCTTCATTCCAAGTTATCCCATCTGATTTTGTCTCATTATGATTTGGCTAGCACTACAGTAACAGGTATACCTATGAAAGAGGAGCAGAACGCCAGCTCGTCTGCAAATTATGATGTGGAGATATTTCATTCCTCTGCTGCACATACTGCAATTTTGAAAGGTTTTAGTTAACAGAATTTCTTTCCAAAAATCTTTAAATTTCTTTAGATATAAAATTTCATTGATTGGCTATAGGTAATCCGCAAGATTCAGCATTGATAAAGACATTCAGGCGTTTTGAGGAAGGATCGGAATATGAGACAGTCACGTTGAAATGGTGCACACCGCGCGGCTGTAGTGCGTCAGAGATGCAGAACTGCACAGCAATGCATCGAATCACACCAGTGGACGTCAACAGTAGACCATCTTCTTGTCTAATTAACTTTCTATTGAATGGCAGATCAGTGATGCTAGAAATGGCCAGGAAGGCTGGTGGAAAAACTATCTCACATCTATTAGCAGCGCATGGTGGCGAGATTTTCATTCATACATTATCCACCGCTCGAAGCGTCCTCGAGGATCCACCCTCCATTAGTGAAGGGTGCGGTGGGCGTGTCACGGATTATAGAATAACTGTAAGACGCTTTTATAATTACTAATGTTTTTTATTAATATTTACAAATTCAATTAATTAGTCCCCACATTAATGTTAATATTGTTATTTTATTATCTCATATTCTAAAATTCTTTATTGTAAAATTCTATATCATTGTTAATTTCATTTTTGATAGATATTTATATTTTTTTTATTAGAAATAAAATGTGATTTTTAATACAACTATCTTAATTCGATAATATTTTTGTCACAGGATTTTGGCATCCTCATGCGAAATAACGTATTGGTATCATTAAAACGGACTTCCAATTCCAATACTGACGGTCTAGTAGAAAAGATGAGATCGAGATTAGAACGTCACACCAAATATTGGCCTATGACTATTTCCAGTACTCTCATGTTTAATTTAAAACAAGTTTGTATATTAAAAAAATACTACATCATGTTTTTAAAATGAATTTTTGGCACATTTTTACTTTTATTGCATATTTAATACTATATAATTATTAGAATAAGTTAAAAATATAATTAATAAATCTTAAATGCATTTTAATTAAATCTTAAAATTTTAATTAAATTTTAATTTATCTCTTAATATAAAGAGATTTACAATTATTTTATAATCTACAAAAATTTAAAACATTTTAAGTTTAGAATTCTGAAGATCTCATTATTAAATAATAAATTCTTAAAAAATATTGACATTAAGCATTCTTAACTTTTTCGTATAGGTAATAGATCCACTTCCAGAATTAATGGTAAAGGAGGAGCTCACCACAGAAGAGGTGCTCCAATGCAAACAAGTGATTTTTAATGTACTCGGGCTAGAGACAAAACACGAGACTTTGCCTTTGCCTAGCATCGGCGGAGGTCGTGGCGGGAAAGGAGGAGTACGCAGAGAAGAGCATTATCGTTTGCTATGGGATGAGATAGAAACATTTCTTAAGAATCACGCCAACAACTCGGCCGCACATACTGAAGTCCTTAATTGTTTACTAGAGATTAGGAATAAAGACGAAAAAGATAAGGTAGAACTCGATCAGGCTCTGCGAGAGTTGGATAGGTAATTAAAAAATTAAATTTGATTTGTGATATATGTTTATTTATTATTTTAAAACTAAATTTAAAATTTTGAATTACAACAACTTTTATGTTCTTTCATATTTTTAATTTTTTGCTAGTTCTTGATTATCTAGAATTTATTGTTATGTGAACATCAATTTTATTGCACTTTATAAAATAAATTTTGTAATAGAGAAATAAAAAAAATTCAGATGAATAGATTAGATAATAGATATATAGAATAGAATAGATTCAGATAATAGACATTTTTTTAATTATTATTCATTATTATATGAAAATCATTATAAACTTATATTTTATTATTATTATAGTTTTATTTTATTAAGTAAAATTTTGTGTAAGTTCTTGCTATAAATTGATTCGTAAGCGGGTTATAAATGAAAATTTGTTTATATTGATCTAGGAAAATAAGCGAATCATATTTAAAGAAGACAGAAATTGAAAAGTCTGAATTAGAAGTTTAGTTGAACAATAGAGATTTGAACATTTTGATCTCTTACAGTTTCGGCAAGGAAGACGGAACTGCCAGAGTCAGCGTCATCAGAGCAACAACGGACTCGCCGATGTCACCGCCGGCGAGCGTGTCGATACCTCTGACCAAACAATTACATAAAAGCAACATTACCGCGTCGAAGAGCCTTCTGGATATCTGGTTGCAGCGCAGCGCCCCAAAGGATAGAAAACCAGATTTCCATGGTAGAATCAGTAGCGATGGTCTTAAAGCGAAATTGTATCCTAATTTGAAGGAAATTGGAAGAGAACCCAGAGAGCCCATTCTAGAGGGATGACGGACAAAAGAGACGGAGTGCGCCATGTAGAGACGCCATATGTGACATTGTAAATATAATCGCATTAGACGTATTAATAAATTTTATTCAACGGTATCGTTCGTGACTGTATATAATGCGTTTGACAAGTTAAAGCTATGAGAAAAACTAGATAACGATAATTATACATTTCTTACATTAAAAATAAGTGTATTTCTGATTTGTTAGTTCATTGTGTCGACAATCCTGAAATAATAATATATAATTTATAATATTGTAATTTTTAATTATTTAGAGAAAGAGAAATATGTCATAATTTTTTAGATATATATATATATATATATATATATATATATATATATATATATATATGTAATAAGATTTATTTCTGAGTAATTCATAATTCCACAGAATCGTATATTCCATACAGAACTTATAAAAATTAAAAAATGAATCTTTAATAAAAATTCCTGGATTCAATGAAGGATTTATATCACAAAAATAAGGCGAGAAAATATTTATTAAAATCTATAAATTTTATGTGGCAAATCCCTAAATTACAAATTAAAAATTTAGAAATGAAAATTAAAGGCAAGAATCTCATCGGATAAAAATTCAAGATGTATAACGAGAATTGAAGAAGAAAATAGGATTTGTTAGAAACTGGAATGCAAAGAGTACAGTCGTGTACGTTTATAATACAAACTTACATACAATAAGTTGGAAGATTTCGGCTGGAGAATTTAAGTTCGAGTCAAGGATGAAAAAATTTGAGGATTATCGGAGCGATATCATCAATCAATTTAATGTTATGCAAAGACACATCTACGTGGAACAAAAGTGTATCAGTGGTACAACATCATTTCCAGCTCCCTCCTCATCCTTTGCCGCCGACCGCTCTGCACCCCTCCTGCTGTTTTATTAGTCGACACGTCTGCCGAGTGTCTGAGCCATCTAAGCGATACATCGACCTCTGTCGAATCTATAGTTTGCTTCGGCGTGCGCTCGGCCATGCTAATCGATAAAAGGGAAGGATGCCGGGCCGAATGAGGAGCAAGGAGAAGAGGCGCTCGGTCGTGTGTATTGCGTGTAACTCAATGTGACGCACACCGATCTCTTTCAATTTGAGAGAGACGTGGACAATGAAAACGAAGAAAGATGCACAAACGGAAGAAAGTTCGCGTAGAGTATATATCTGAGAATTTGAAAGTTCACAAGTAGTATAATAGTAATTCAAGAACAAAGAAAATCTTATAATAGATACCAAAAATCCTAGATGTTGAGAATTAAAAATCTCAGATGGTAGAGAATTACGTATCTATTAAGAATATATTGAGAAAAGGTTTAAAAATTCTAGGTGCCGCGAATTTAAGGATCCAAAGATTCACCCGCATGTCAAAGGAATCCTAACGATTCCTTGCGAATCGGTCCCGGTCTTCTTACCGATCCATCTCAATTCATCCATCGTTTACTCGTTCGAAAAGAGAAGATAAGAAAGTACAGTTGGAGGGGAATTATGTGACGATCAAATCGATCCATTTCGAGCGAGGCCATTACTTATGCTGCACCTTGTATAATGCAAGCCGCTAAAAGAGAGATAGACGGGACCGCGGCGAGGGGGCGAGAGGGTTACGAGAGAAGGACGAGGTGGAGGAGGAAGAGGACGAGAAAGAGGAGGAGGGTTGCGGAAGGGGACCAGTGAGTACAAGTGCATGACGTAACGGTTCATTCATCCCGAGACAGGCGATAGAGGATATCCCGGTCAATGGTATACTTATGCATGTAAACGCGCGCATACGTGTATACGGATGACGTACGTAAGTATGAGTATGCAGCATGCACATGTCTGTTGCGTTGCTCATTTTTTTCGGACGTACGCGCCACGTGCATGCGTGCGTTGTGGAGACGAAGCAACACGTGGTAGAATGTAGAAGTGTCCGAGTGTCCGGTTTCCTCACGAATCTTTTGTGTTCTTCAGATATAGATCTTTTGTGCTCAAAATTACTGCGAGGCACTCGTTTATTATGATTTTCTCGGATTTTCTAAGTGTTACAAACAGTTTCACTTTCAGAGAGTTGTTAAATACTTTCTTTTTGTTAATAATTTTGTATACCATATAAATTGTTATAATGTAAATTGTATATAATATTTTGCTATATTATACCCAGCAAACACAATGTTACATGTAACGCATATGTTAGTTGTAATTTCCTACTCAATAATGTAACTTACATAACGCGTGTGTTATGTAACAGTTACATTGTTGAGTAGAAAATTACAACTAACATATACGTTACACGTAACATTGTGTTTGCTGGGTATATAATGTGTTAATTTTTGTAATGTTGTTAATTGTTTAACAACTTCTGTTTTTTAGATAACTTGCGTTATCAATCTAGGTCTTTTGATTACATATAGTTATAGAGGTAGAGTCTAACAATTTCCACAAAATTTGAAATTCATCAATTATCATCAATTATCGTTTATCTTGGATATTTTTTGCAAAGAATTTAATGTTCGATGTGCTTTTTTTATCGTAAGATAATCATCAACACTGCACTGTTTTCATAATATTGATGAGAAATGTGAAAGAGTTGATAAATATAACATAAGCTATCAGCACAATGATAAAAAGTATAAGAAGTAATGATATTAAATGAGATCGCATCATATTTATCATATTTGTATAAAAAAAATTTTAATAAATTTTTATCGAAGACACAAACTCCTATATTTGTATATTTAGCAAATGTAATCATTAATCGTTCTGAAATTATTATTAGTCGACGATAGCATTAAATGTAATTTTTCTGTTCACCAATAAAAATAATTGAACCGATGTTATGAAATGTAAAAAAAATCGATAGCATTAAAATTACGAAATCAGGAATTCTAGCTGTAGCTGTTTGCTAAACGGCCATGAATCGATGATTGGCATTATATTATAATATGAAATGAGCGTGTTATAGAGAGTTATTATACGAAACATATATGATGTTCAATATCATTGAAGTGCGATAATGCGCGCTGCATGTAATTATTTATAACGTTCTCAATATTCTACACCGTAAATATTAAATATTGTATATATACCGCCAGGGCAATACCGAATACGTAAATAGATGTATTAATTGTTGCTGATAGCGCGGCGAATAGTCTGCATCACGCCATACCGATACGGGATACGCAGCGTTTATATAATTGAAACTCTGGCGTGTATAGCTGGTACATATCGATCGCGGCCTCCGAGGGTCACTGAACGAAACGAGGGAACGAAGCGGGCATAGCGCGAGCACAGCGGCGTCCTTTTGCGCCAATAAATAATTATAAGCAGGAATTTTAGCGTAAAAACCTCGACGAGTGCCAAGCTGCGTCAATATCATTTGAACATCGTTATATAAAGATGGGTTAATCAATCAAACAGTGAGCACATCGAGCTTAAAACGAAACTTTATATTTCTGAGTTGCAAAGATAGATACATATGCATAACTATCTTTACTTCCCTTTTTCTTTTTTAATTTCATGATGATTTATGTAATAATTTAAATATCTCATGTAATTTAATTTTCATTTTAATTAATTCGATTTTACGTTATATAATAGTACTATAATTTAGAAAGAAAGGGTTGAATTGTTAATTCCAATGTTAATTCCAGTAATAATTCCAGTGTTAATTAAACGAGATTATTGAACAGGTCCACATAAGCTCTTTGAGCGAAAAATTAATTGATTTGGGAAGCGAGGCAATATTTGAAGGAATACATCCAAATTTAATATTAATTTATGTGCATACGCAGTATTTTTATGTACGTTTATTTATGTACGTACGCAGTATTTATTTGTTTTGTTTACCGCCGATAAAATACGTTCCTCGAAATATTGATAAAGGTTTCCCCTAAAATCTCGCGTTAATATTAAATTTTATTCGCATATCAAATTTTATTAATTTATATATAAAATTATTAACGATTTAATATTTTTCTTGAAGATTTATCTTCGTGTACATAAATCTTTTACAATGCAATATTATTAACGTATTCCTTAAAATATTGATTTTTATGTATAAAATTTCTATGTAAGATTTCTTTTAGTGGAAGGCTACTACGAGCAGGTTGATACATTCCTCAAAATATTAATTCTTATTTATTATAGATCCAGGTCTTTCTGAATGCGAAAATATTCCTGGGATTAATTACGATTTTAGCTCAGCGAAATCTTTGCACGAATGGTTCACTCGGATACGCTTCGACAAGACCAGAAGTTGGGCTTGAATTTTTCAGAATACTCCATGGAGCCCCATTGAGAGAACGCAGTGGTAGCATGAAACCCGGTTTCCCTTCGTAGGGCTGCCGCCCTTCAAGGCTCACGGCCGACCGGCTCTTTGTCGTCCCTTTGACGTCCCTGCAGGATGTACGAAGCACTAAAGCGAAACGCAGGGGCGTATTGGATGGGGAAGCATACATGGGGGGATTAGACTTTATGAAACTAGCAATATGTAGAAAAGAATCGGTATGGGATTATTATTGAAAGAGAAATACGAATGCAAAATTAAATGTATATACCCAAATTCATATAAAAACATATATTTGCATAGTAAGAAAAATTTTGTGTTGAAGCGGAATTTTATATGTCGTAAAAATAGGAATTTAAAAAGTTGAGAATATTGTGAATGCCAAGGAAAAAATTATTATTCAGGTAACTAATATTTTCATTCGTGGGAAATAAAAATTACGCGTAATTTCTTTCATTCATAAATTTCTTCATCTATCTTGTAAAAAATTTAAATATTTCTTTAAAACTTTTACAACCTTTCAATATTCGCACGCGCAGTTTCGAGATCTTTAAAGATTTCCTATTTATAAAAAAGATTTTTTTATAAAATTTTTTTCACAACTTTCAGGTTCTTTTTTCGCAAGAATACATTGAATACGTCGAAAGAGCTATCAATCTCTTCTGACCTTCCTGCTAAAGTACTTCAAGGATTTCAGTCTCTGCGGTCGAGAACTATACGAGAAGTTCTTGGAAAGTCGAAAAACTCCAAGTTCCTGCATAAAACTGCCGAGTTAGGAGTCCCGAGAAACACACCAGAAAACGTCCGTTACTGCGCCGCAGGGCAGCTGCTCGTAGCAGGACGATTTTCAAAGGGCGACTTCTAATGAGCTCCCGCTACCCCCGGCAGAGGGTCCGGGAATACTGCTGGGAGATTATGTTCCCGTGCTTCGTCCCTTTTCCGTTCCTAGTCCCCGGCTCTCCATCTTCACTTCGTTTCCACCTCTGGAGATTTTCCGAGCAGCCAGATAAGAGAGTCTTCTCCCGACACCGAAGCGATTTCAGATTTTTGCCTCGCGCCTGACAGAAACCTGATAATAAAACCTGGTATCTTTTGCGGCAAAGAATACCAATTATTTACGTAAAATTACGACATCTTTTTACTTAGTAATACGGAACTTATATTGCGTACTTAAGTAATCGCATTTTGGAATATTCGAATCCAATTAGACATCATTCAGCTTATAAAATTCGTTTTTTTTCTCGATTACAACGATTGTGAATACAATCGTTTTGACCTATTCCCTTTTGTTTCTCGGATTCTACATCTTACAGAGTGGCACGTGGGAAAAGTAGCTCTGGTTTAATGTTACAATATGAATGATCCTTCACTTTCCAACGGAGACGGCTCTATAGGACCGATGTGCATTTCTTTTTCTCAAGTAAGTAATTTAAACGCGCACCAGTAGACGTATCAGTCTATACGATCTACCGATCGATCCTTGCTAATTCTATCCAATCGGTATAAAATTCCTCATATCTACACGGAATTTAAACGGGAACGAGCGAGTAAAACATCCGGCACTGTTGTATGGTAAATGCCATGATAACACCACCGTCGAGCGGGTCACGTGCACATGTCGTCGCCGAACGTTACGTCATCGCGTCTTCACCAACGCGGCTGTCCACACAATCGCACTTGTGTGACCTTGTGTTTTGTATATATCATCCCTTCCCGCCTATTCTCCTTTCTCCCTCTCTCTCTCTCTCTCTTTCTCACCCTTTGTCGTTCCTCTCTTTCCGCACCCCGCGAGAATATCCCTTGCCTCGCCCCCGTTGTCCTCCCGCGCCACACCGGCGTCACGTGTGGTATGAACAGGAGAAAGGGAGCGCGAAGAGGAGGCGGTGGCGGAGGTGGCGAGGGGGGAAGAAGGGTGGTTTAAACGGGTGAACACGTCGCAGCTAAGGTCGCGGCGGACGTTACTAGGTCACTGGAGTGACCGCGATGCGTTGCACCCGCTCCCGCCCCTCCCTCCGATCCCCCTTTCGCGTCGTCCCCCTGTCTTTCTCCTGCCCTGATTCTCCCGATGCCCTTTCTTCGACGCCTCTGCCTTCCTTTGGAATCCGCGAGAGCAGACGGAATGAATAAGGAGTTCTCTCCATTTCTCGCTATCTTTCGCGCATAACAGCGCGAGATGTTCGCATCTTACGATCGCGCGATTTAGTCGACAGTTCTCTCGCAAGCCTTGAAATTGCATCTACGGATGTATCTCCGTCGAGAAATATATCCGTATCTTGTGAAATCTTAAGAGAGATACACGAGTATCCAACTAGTCAAAAGACCTGAAAGAATTTTTTAAGCATAAAGAGATTCGGAACAACGGAATTCGAGAATAACGAGCTGCATACAATCACTCGCATAATTCGCGAGTTTGATTTGAATTTTAAATCTACATATGTAGATTAATTTGAATATTAATTTATGTTTTATCTTTTTCTAATAACAAAAAATAAATTAATATTCAAATTAATCTCCATTGATAGAAACATAACTCGTAGTCGACAAACATATGTAGATGTCTTATGCCGCTCGTCATTCTCGAATTCCGTTGTTCCGAATCTCTTGATACTTAAAAAATTCTTTCAGGTCCTTTGACTAGTTGGATACTCGTGTATCTCTCTCTTTTGCGTCTTGAAATTTTCAATCGCATTAAAACGGATTAAAAATTCTGCAAATCGCCAAAAACCTGAACTGTTATTGTGAAATCGGAGCGAGTTTTTTTCCCTCGACGGGAATACTTGGCACGCTGAAACCCAAGTTCGCGAGTTCTCGCTTCGCTCGTTTACGTTTCAGCAAACCGGTTTCAACGATTTCAGCACCGACGAAAAACCGGACCTCGATGGAACGCGCGCATGTAAATCGCATAGTTCCGCAGCACAATCAAAATTAATGATAGACGAAGCAAGTGTACTGATACGTATCAGTGGTGAAATATAAAAATGTAAGAATCTATGAAATATTGCGTAAATATTCTATATATCCCAACATTTAACTAAACATGATTATTTCTTTGTATATGGAATTGAATTCTACAGGTAATACGTCTTTTCCATCGAATCTAAATTATTTTACAAAAAGAAGTTAACTTTATGAATTAAGGATCAATGTGCGTCTCAAAAAATTATTTAATCACGTGATGTAAATATAATTATAAAGAAATTCATAAACTTCTGTTTTCATACTAAATTCGGTGAATAGATATCTCGCAGATTAATACAAGAAATCTGCTATTATAGATTAAACATCTTTTCTCTTCAAACAAAAATTCTATTTATATAGATGCATATTTATAAATGCAGATTTAATTATTAGTAAAGTCACTGTGTACAAGCAATACTCACGAAGAAAAAATACTTTTCATAAAAATGGCCTCATAAAAGCGAAGTACGTGAGCACAAATAATCAAGCCAAATTATCGCGTCAACATAAATCAGCAAACTGCAAGGTGTCATCAACCCTCCCTCCCGCATTCTATCCTACGAAGGTCAACGACATAACTTTACAATGCTCATTTGGCCTGTTCCATCCGGATGCGTGTTATTCACCTTGACTTATTCCTATTGTGCCTATTGCAGTCCTTGTAACATTTTCGCATTATGTACCTGGTCAACTTCTCTCAGGCCCTCTTCTTTACGGGAAAAAAAACAAATTTAAAGGAATGTTAAAGAAAGGCCGAGGTTTTCAGAAATAACAATAGTCAAAGAGACAAAAGCTTACAGGAAAAGCAACTCCTCTAAGATTGTATTCGAAAGATTTAAGTTTAAAGAGAGTGCAAGACTACGAGAAACTTTGTATTTTTCAGATACCATTTCTATACAATGTCAAATATATGTCTGCAGTTTTCCATTTGCAGTTTTTCTTCAGACTTGTCAAGAATGTGCTATTTGAAAAGTTACACAAAAGATTGTTCGCCATTGTTAAGAATTGTCATATAAAATTCTCCACTTCTCAAGCAATGTCAGAATAATTGAAGATGATTGAAATTTTAGAAAATTTATCGAGATTGTCTTTTGAATTTAACTTTTTATGTATCTTTTTTGCCTTATCTTTTATACATTATATCTTTTATAAAATATATATTTTTAATAACTTTTATAGCACGTAAAAAGTAAAAATAATGCATTTTCTCTACAAGATAATATTTCTCGTGCGTGCAGTCATCATCGAGAATATTTATTAATAATGATCGATATTCTTTTATAAAAAAAGATCTCTCTTTTGTGAAAAAGATTTAATACAAAGGAATATATAGACGGGCAGAAGCATGTTTTTCTGGCGGCCGAAAACGGACGTGGTTTTGTGGTCACAACTGCGGTTTCACTTCGCTTCCAGCAAGATGAACGACGACGTCAACGACGAGGAATCAAAGCGACGCGACGTCGAGAGAAAGTCGAGAAGATGCGAGAGGCGAAACGTGTTTTACTTTCACTTCTCGCACGTATCCGCAATGCCGCCGTGTCACGCTCGCTCGCAGCTATAGAATGACGAATTATCGTTTTGGAAATTCGCATCACAGCCTTTCTCGCCTTGATTATTCACGTTTTCCACATTCTTTTCATCCAACCCTTCTTTTCTAATATTTATGAAAACACTTGGGAGATAAGATATTTTATCCCGTTGAAACGCGATAAGAATCATGCAAGCAAATAGGTTTTGTAAATTTGAAGCTGTAAAAGAATGCTGCTGACATAATAGGTAACTATAAATTAAAGACGAATCGAAGCTAATAGGATCTCCAGAATCCCGATAATATTCTAAAATCAATAATATGTGTTTAGAACATGAATAATTCCAATTTTACTTTCTCTAGCGTACGCACTTGCTAAACTCGCTTTCTTCGAAGAATTAATTTCTATAAACAAGAAACGAGCGGAATTTGCAAAATGATTTAAAAAGTGGAACGAGGTAAAGGTGAGAAAAAGGGTGTCGATTGATGTAAAAGTTGAAGTTCGAAAATTAAAAAACTAAAAATTTGAGGGCTTTAAACATTCATTAAAATATTTATAACAACAAAATTTAGAGTTTCAAGAGAAAGTTTCAATAATAGTAATCAATGTTCTTCAAATAAACTCTTGAGTAAATATGTACTAAGTACTTAAATAATTAGAGTATTCTTAAAACTATGCGGTGTAGAAGAATGTGTGCGTGTGTTGTAGGCCAGACGCTACTTTACTGAACTTGATGGACTGAAAGCATTACTTTTATTTCTTTCTAAAGTTTTTTTTTTTTACTTACAAGGTATTTGGTTTGCTCCATGCATCACTCTGACATGCAGTTTTCTCATTAGGTATATAAATTATGGTAATGATTCGGTATTATATAATAATTATAATTATAATAATTATTTATCATTATTATTAATATTAATATTATCATTGTGTCCAGTATTTCCTCTGCCTTTTTTTGCTACTCACGGAGTGCTTTGCTCTCTTCTTCCTCCTCTCCTCATTCACATACATTTCACCCAATCTCTCTCTCTCTCTCTCTCTCTTTTCTTTTTTTCTCCTTTCAATAATCGCTTTCGAAGGAATGATTCGAGAACTCCGCCGTATATTGATTCACGTCGCGCGAAACTGATAAGGCGTGATCGATTATCAACTGAAAGTGACGCACGCGTTCTGAAGTTAATCGGTTCTGCAATTCGCAGGATTCCTTTCAAAAATTTAAAGAAATTTAATTGCCGAAACGCATTCGGGAAAACTGAAAGCTGCTCCCTTCTCTAAACATCTAGAATACGAAGAAATTCAAATATCAAGACTCACGTGGCGATGTTGAATATTTACGCGCATAAAATCCTCTGACTGTTGCATTGTATGCAGTTTCGGAGTAAACGAAAAATAAAAAAAACTATCTCTGCTTATTGCATATGCATTCACGTATAAACACTGCGTATGAAGTCACGGTTTTACACACTCCATCCGTAGAAGTTCGCGGTCATACTTACGCGTAAACATGCAACATCGTTTTGCGATATCATTCTTCGAAGTCTATCTACTAGATTATTGACCTGAGTAGGGGCTTAAAAAAATACGTGCGTCAAATGCTTTGTGACGATCATGGAAACTTGAAAAGTTGCGACGGTCGATGATAAATAGAATATCACGAAGGAGTCTCGTTACTTATTTACGACATTGTGACGTCGAAGGGTGGATTAGAAAGTGAACGACGAGAGATGTGTCAAGAAAGTTTTGCATCATCTTCTTGTTTGTAGAACGGCAGTTTCAGTTGTGTTTGCGTTGAAAAGCGGCGATCGAGGAGCCGTGGAAGAAGGGGCGTTCGAGTATTCGAAGATCCGGCAATTCGAGGATCCAATAACGTAAATTATTTAACAAAAAATAAATCATCGGCAAATCACTTCGAGATTCTATGAACGCATAATTATATGTAAATTGCCAATTTTAAAATGTAAGACATCAAAGCCAAAGGCCTCATCAAGCCTTTAATCTTCTCAAATTCTAAAAATCCAAAGTTCTTAATGTAACTCAAAGAAACAAAAATCCTAAATATCGCAAGTATACGACGCCTCGGGATATTGATCGAAGAAATTAGTAAAAAAGAAAAAAGCAACTAGAAACTCGTCAAGAATACCAGGGATACAAAGGCTTATCACTAGATTCGTGAAAGGTCTTTTATTTCTAACAACACTGAGTATATACTTTCACGTTTCCTCGTCCGCTCCAACATACTTTATACAGGAGATCCATAATCAAAAGGTGGTGCAAAACTCTTGTTGACATTGCATGAACGCGCGAGATTGTCCGAACAACAACAACGGTGAGGATCCAGCTGTATCATCTGACGTCGACGAGGATGCGAACTCGTCGGTCACTCGGTAAAAATTGTTACCAGAACGGGAGGAGCGTAAAGAAACGAGACCGTGGGCGAGATGCGGGAAGGATATGAAAGGGGAGAGAAGCAGAGTGAAAAGATTCGAGGATCTCAGAATCCATCAGAATCACCGGGATCCCGCGAATCCTTCTTTTCTTTTCTCGCTCCTCTCCTCTTCCCTTCCGCAAGAGTCGAGGATGAAGTGAGCGGCTGTGTTCCGTCCAAGTAATCGCGCAATAGAGTAATTCATCCATTCATCCGCGTCCGTCCGTCCGTCCGTGCATCCATTTCTATACTACCTATCCGTCCGTCCGTCGTCCGTACGTCCGTCGGTCCATCATCCGTTCGATGATTCAGAATCGACGACGTGGTGCCGCGATGATCGACAGACTTCTGGCGGGCACGAAAGTGCTGACGTTGTTGCTCGTCGCGTCACCGAGACGATCGGGTCACTTCTTGCTCTTCTTGGTGGGCGGCTCCTGCGCGTCCTGCGAGTCTTCCTCGGTATCCTCACTATCGGTAGGTCGTGGCGTCGCGTTGTTGCTGCTGTCGTTGGTAATGAGGGAATCATTTGTGTCCTCGCTGGCGCCCACGACGGGATGATCGCTAGCGGTGATTGGTGTCGCCGGCTTGTCCATCGAATCCTCGGTGAAAGACGTCGTCGTGCTGTTCTCATCGATCGCCGCTGGATCAAGCGTTGCCGGTGTGTCTTTGCCATTTGCCACCGTCTCCTGATTGCTATCATCCGATGGCTCTGTCGCCTCGCCGTTACTGGCGCTGTGCGAGTTGCCATTCTCCGTCGAACCGGGGATGCCGTCGAGCAACTCCGGCTTCAGCTCGGACGCTACATAGTGTGTCCACAACGCCAGTTCGACTCTATGTGGACTCCATGTCTTGCCGTTTGACGCTGGAACAAGGAAAAAATTTTTCATGACATTTCAGAAACGTTCTTCTCTTGTCAGGAATGCCGAAGACGTAGAGATCCGAGATAAAATCCAAGGATTCGGCAATAAAACAATCTAGTTATATGAAGACGTATTAAATTCAAGGATATACGATAATATTTTACTTGAAAGTGCGGAAATATAAAATTAGAGAGGTGCTAGAGACTCAAGGATCAAACGATGGGAAACCTCGGGTAGAAATAATATGAGAATCATTTCCAAGGACTCGATACGGTAAACGCGCGACTCTGGGATTGCACGCACGCAGCCGGTAATGACTCATAATCGCTTACTCTGTTTGTTCAGCCTCTCGACAGTGTTCTGAATGTGCTGGACGAAGTTTAAGTATTCCTTAGTAGTGTAATCGATACCCTCGATCTCCGGTATCGCCATCAGGCACTCGTCCGCCATGAAGGGCGCATTCTCCGGCGACGCTGCGGCGAGCAGGGCCGACGCCATCGTGGTACCGACGCCCTTCAGATTCGACAGCGCCGTGATCGCCTGCTCGAGATTCGGGAGCTTTTTAAATGCCTTCTTCGTTTCTGCCATCACGGCGCGTGGTGTGTTCACCTTCACCAGGTAGGACAGCTGCGGGTAGAACTTGCCGCGCTGAAAACAAAATGGCGGTCAAGCACTCGGTGAAATACTCGGATCCTGGTTTCGCAAAAATCTTTCTATTTGCACTCATTTCGCGTCGAGATTTTGCTGTACAACTAGACACAGACTCCGCCAAATCCAAAATCTACAGGTCTTACGTGCTTGAACAATTAATTACTTGAAATGTAAATTACATGTAAATGTGAATCTTCTCGAGATTATTTCCGTAGAAATAATATCGTTTTTTTTCTTTGCGCTTAACAGAGATCTCGATGCAATCTTTTATCCGTGAGAACTAGTTTCGTGCAGTTCATAAATTATAACAATATTCTTTTCTTCCTAATCATATGTATCAAAAGAGATAACGATTGTACTTCACATCATTGTTAACGTGGCTTCTCGCACCACTCTTGAACATGAAAAGCAGTTGATAAAATTTGCTTAACTTAATACTCGAGATAAAATCGTGTTCGGACTTGGCGAGGTCCGATCCTTTGACGCGGGTGTTCAAACAAGGAAAAAGCTTACTATTTGCTTCCATTTCATCGTCTGCACCAGCTCCTCGTGATTGAGATGCGCGTCCTTGCCGCGTGATTTGATCTTCTTCGGAAGCTCATTCTGATACCTGCCGACAAACAACAAGATTCGTGCGATCAAGATTGATCCATCGTTTAAGACAAGAGGAGGAGCGCGAGCGCAAGCATACACACAGTCACACATCTACGCGTGTACGCATGAGCGAACGAACAGGCGTGACGTAATCGCGCCGCCGCCGTCGCGGAATACAGGAATTCGTTAAAGGCTCGATTAAAAATACAAACGCTGCCGCAAGAAGCTCGACACGCCCCTCGTCAACGATTGGAGGATACCCATCTTTATCGCGCACGTGGATCACACGTGGATCCGCGGCGTGACGTTACATCTTCCTTAATGTCTATTACACCCGGAATACAAACACTCGAAACTATTGGAGAAACAATGGAAACTGTATGATGTTATAAAATTAAAAGCCTAATTGAAAGCCTAAGCGCTATTAGTAGAATTGAATAATTAAAAGACTTGAGAATACTCCGATACTCCGAAAAAATAACAGTTTGAAGATCGGAAGATGACGATGTCTTTCTAATCTTTTCCTCATGCTGACGAATTATTATTAGGATAATTCGAATCAATTTTATAGCAAATTTTGCAAAAATAATAAATCGGATTTCAACGTTATTGTAAATAAGCGGGATTTGCTATATAGTTCAATGCATTTATTTCTGAAAATTTCGAATTTGTCGGGGGGGGGGGATTATAAAATTTATAATTTAGATTGTTTTGAATTCGCGAAATCTGTTTAGAATTAATATATAATTATAATTTATAAATCGTCAATTGTGAGATTTTTGATAATTCTTATTACAGAAATACGTATTAGATAAATAATGATGTACAGCATGCAATGACAGTCTCTGACAAGTTAAACATAATTAATAAATTATTTGATTATAAAATATTTAAATGTTTAATCGCATTAAACGAATAAAAAATTGAAAGTTAAAATTGTATATGTATCGAAATTTAGAAATTTATTCTTTCCGAGAGACAAAGAAGTCAATTTCAAAGACGATAATTCACCCGCCGCGTTTCTAATGCGCATCGAAAAAACTGCCGTATTTTTCCTCTCTCCCTCCGTCGTCTCGCGACTTTCCGTTTTTTTAGATAAATTTCCACGTCCACGTTTACTCTTTATAGAATTATTTTCAATATTTTCCGAGCCAAATAGCAACGTTTCACAAAGTTGAAACGCGCGCTGCACCTCGTAATACCGCATATCCGCACACGGGTTGGCACCGTGGAAAAGCAGCCTTGACACAAACTGGCCTCAATGGGAATGAAAACAACGGTACTCCACTTCTCCTGACCCCTCCGTCGCCCTCACCATCGCTTCTGCAACACGGAAGAAACTGGCGCGTAAAGTCTGTCCTCCCTTTCCCCCTACCCACACCATTCTCTTACTCGTTCGTTCTGTCACTGTTCCTATGTGTACCTCTTTTTCTCACAATCTCATCGTAATACAACGTGATCGATAAAACATGATCTCGCTCGATCTCATCGCGCCCGCGAAAACAAACAATACGAGCTTATCATCGCACGAGATTAATAAAGAAATTGCTGTATGTATATCTTGCTTTTTTTTCAGAGAGGACTTTGTTTCTTACACGCTCCTTATGCGTTCATTCATTATTTTCAGTAAAATTAATATTTTTTTTTAATTTTTATAAAACAAAATTATTCTTTTGAAATGATTTTAAAATAATTATTAATTCTATCGACATATAATTTATTTTTATTATTTTTAAGAGGTATTGTCTTAAATCACGATTAAACTTTTTATAGAAGTATTATTTACATTATTTATACACGGACAATTTACTTAATAATGAGATAATGAGATAACATTCTTACTCATAATAATTACTTATAATAACAAGATAATATTCTTTGTCATAATAATTTACAATTTGCTCATAATAATTGCTTACTTATAATAATGAGATAATATTCTTTGTCTAATATCATAAAAACACTTAATTATCGACTTTTTTTAATTATTTAAATTAAGAATAGAGAGAGAGAAGATCGCGAGAAGTTATATTAGAATCATATTGGGAATTGTTCAGTATTTTAAAGACATTCCTATTTTTTATGATTTTTGGATCCTTAAATCTTTAGATTTCTAAATAAAAACATGTCTTAAATATAATCACATTAAGATTTGTAATCTATAATGTCTTAAGTTCCTGAATTTTAAATTTCGTTTAATACAATTTCCATTTTTTTCAAGTATCGATTATTTAAGTTTCATTATTCTTGAGCATTGAATATTCTCCAAGTATGTTTGGCAAATTCTTAGATTCAGAGGTCCACAGTCTTAAATGTCCTATGGATCTAAGAATATCATAATTTAATAATAAAAAAATAAAAGTAAAAATTTTAAATATAATCGTTTTAATTGCGACTTGTAAGTTTAATTATAGTCTTATAAAATTTATAAGTGTAAAATTCTGAAATTAGCTTTCAGATCATTGGAGTCCTATCTTTAAACTAAGACAATATTATATTAAATAAGCTATCAAGGATCGGAGCTATTATTATAATACATTATTATAATTTTAATCTTAATTTTTATTTAATATTTTCAACTGTTTAAATTGTATTCTATTAGACAACAGACTTTTTTAAAAAACAGATTAAGTAACGAATCGTTATAGAAATTAACATTCTTCGCACAATATCTCAAATTATACTTTTGGTTAATCTTTTTAGTTTTTAGTTTTCTATAAGTGTCACGAATGCACGAATTACTGTCACATCAAAATCAATAATTACAAAAAAAAATCGTCTATATTTTAACTCCGATTTTACTATTGCTATACAAATAATTAACACATACGATTCATATAACTTGTGATTCATATAAATAACAATTACAGATATATCAAATATTTCTTTAATCATACACAACAGATACAAAAATATACATATATTATATACTTTTATAGGCATATATATGTGCGCGATTCTCTTACCTCCTTTGTCCTTTCTAAAAAAAAAATCTTTGGTCAATCAAATCAATAAAAAAAAGAAATACTCCCCGACAATCAATCGCATTTCACATCGATCTAATTTTATTTGTTCGTAACAAGCCGCAAGGTATCGCGACTTAAAAAGAAAAATCCTAGAATCGCATTCTTTTCTCGCATCTGCTCGGAGTATCATTCTATCGCGGGACGGCTGACCACGTGACGGCGAAAAGCTGTCCACGAGAAGTCCGCGGGGTAAATCCCCCGCGACAGTGCCGCGAGGGTGACATACGGGCGCGCATACGCGACGTTGCCGCTCTCGCTTCGCTCGCTCGCTCGCGGAGAACAGCGCGAAGCGGGTTCATTGTCCCGCGTGCGCCCTGTGGTGGAGCGCCGTTTCCTCCCTCGGTCCGCCGTAATGTCGGCCCCATCAGCAGCGGTAGCGCGTTTGCTCTCTCTCTTTCTATCACGCTATCACTCCTCCCTATCTCGCTCGCTCGCTCGCTCGCTCCCTTTCTTCCTCGCACACGCACACAGGGCACATACACATCGGGGAGATGACAGCGTCGTTGTGCGTCGCCGTCGCGCCAGAGTACATTTAGCCGTACTTACCAGTTGTCTAGCTTGATCAGCTCCTCGGGCTTTTTCGACTTGCGATCGGCCTTGAGACGCAGCGCCTGCGGATAAAGTTTGAGAACGTGTTCGAACTGCGTCGCGGTGCCCTCCGCGAAGAAAGTCGCTGTGTCTTTCACGGAAGCCATTGCGATAACGCGGGCTTCGATCGACGGCCGTCGGGGCGCAGCACCAGCGCCGCCTACTGCCGCTGCTCCGCAAAGCGCGTCCGCCGTTCCCGTTGCTGCTGCTGCCGCTGCCTCCGCCGCTGGCTGTTACCACCGCCGCCGCCGCCGCTGCCACGGGCGGCGTTGCCGTGTCTCGTCTGCTCTTTGCCGAGGAATCCTACTTCACCCTCGCGAATTCCCTCACCAGTGCGGCGCGAGTAAGCGCGTCGCGTGGGAAATCGATGACGCTGGTGGGAGAGCGTGTACCGAGAGCGAGACGTTACGGCTCTCTCGTCGATTCTCGCGAACGGAAAGATCCGCGAGAAGGCGCGTGCACGCGTGCGTGTACGCGGAATTTAACGAAATGGAATAGAAAAAAAACTGACACGTTTTTTTTTCCACGAGGTCGGCTGCTCCTCTCCTTCTCCTTTTCTCCGCTTCTCCGCGCGCGCCCGGAGAGAGTGCGACAAAATGTATTCGGATGTACAAAACGAACCGTTCCAGCACTGCGCGACTCCTCGAGAGAAAATCACACTGCCGTAAGAACTCTCCGTCGGACCTCGCTCGACACTGGCCCGGGTGGGGAGCCGACGCGACGTTGCCAATAGGCGGCAGCACCGCTCGGGTTGCGCCTCTATCCCCTCTCTACCCGACTGCGCCTCGCTCCCATCAGAGCGCCGTCGCGTCCGTCCTTCTCTCTC
The DNA here is from genome assembly GCA_037157785.1 of Cephalotes varians. Lineage (NCBI taxonomy): Eukaryota > Metazoa > Arthropoda > Insecta > Hymenoptera > Formicidae > Cephalotes > Cephalotes varians. Next base: position 1,138,305 of record JANQDE010000032.1, read on the forward strand.
GCGCACCCGCTAAGCACCGTGCGCTCCCCTCTCGCTTTACACTCACCACGGGAATACGTCCGTCACGTTCCCTCCGCCGAGTCGCTATCCGTTTCTCTCGCTCCGCCCGACGACCCCGTCGCCCTCTCACGCCGTCCCGATCCCACGGAGTCCGTATATCTCCCACTCGATCGCCACTTCTTCCGTCTCCCTTCCACGCCCGCCCGTGTCCTTTTCCTCGTTACCGCGGTGTCCTTGTCTCGCGCCTTTGATCACGTCTATATATCTCTTACGCGTCTACCTCTTTTTTTTCCTCTCTCACTCCTTCTCCCTTTCGCGCCGCGTCCGTCTCGCTCGCGCTTACGGACCGCGAAATTCGGTCGAACACACGCGGCGACGTGCCTTCGACACCTTGTGCAGTGTGTCGGAGGGGAGCGCGAGGAGATTTCACGGAGAGGTTCCTTTCTCCACTGAACAGCGGCGCGCCTCTCCTCTTTTTCTCCTTCTCGCACGCAGGAAACGCACTCGCTCCCTGTCCCCGTCCGCTTGACAATAAGCGTATCAACGTGACTCTCCGTCTCTCGCGAATTCAACGTGATTCCCCGTGTTCACACCGATACGCGCGCGCACGAAGGCACCTATGACGTGTACGTTGAGTGCACGCACGCAGAGAGCGGCGATGTCGAATCGTGCGTTTCTCCACGCAGCGTCGTATAATAATATCTGTGTCCGCTCCGTATATTATAAGGCTACGCTCGTTCGATTTTGTACCAACGTCGCCCGACAGGCGTGTTTCCACGTAAGCGACTGAGGTTACGTTGCGCGACGACTGCCTCATCGACGACGGAGCCACGGAAAGCGGTGATTGGTCGAGCGCGGTCTCTCCTCGAACTGTCTTTCTCTCTCTCCCCCCTCCCTCCACCTCTTAACGTTGTCTCGCTCGCTCGTTCGCCTATCGCATCCGCCGCTCGACGTCGATATCCCTTTTTCTTCACGGGAATATCACGACGAGGTCGACGATCATCGATGCATTCGCGACCACGCGCCGCTACATCGAGCCCGCCGCATCGACGGCCTCAGAAAATCGCTCGGCTACGTGGATGCGTGCATGCGTGCGTGCATGTGCGTGCGCTCCGTTTGTGCACGTGAGCGCGCGCACATCGCCCCTACTAGTGTTCTCAGGAAACGGGAACGCGGAGGAAACGCACGTAGCCAGCGAGCCAGCCGACCAACCAATCGTTCGCTCCGTTGCGCGCGTGTGTGTGTGTGTGTGTGAATCGTGGTACGTCGACCGACCGACTGAGGGCGCCTCCGCTCGCCGCCGCCGCCGTCGATTGGCACCCCGCCAGACCCTCTCCTGTCCCCGATGACCGCTTCTGACAAGCGAGCGAGCGAGCGAGCGAGAGAACGAACGAATGAGTGTCTTCCCCTCGTCGCGTTCGTGCGTCCGGACACCGCATCCACCGTCAGCTGCGCATTGCGTTCCCCTCCATGGCGCCGTGCTGGAGGATCAGTGGAGACGCGACGTTCAGGGATGGATAAAATAACTTGGAATTATTCCACCGTTGTTGGCTGGAAATGTAAAAGCAGATAGAAATTTCCACGGCGGCATATTTCCCCTGTTTCAATAATATAGAATTTATAAAATTAGCGCGACTTAATGACATAATTAGTCTTGTTATCGCATTCCTGATAATGTCTATCACCGAAGAGTTACTGGCGTTATTGTGTAAGGTCGTAAATAAGTAATTGCTTAGGACAGTAAACCGGGAGGGAAGACGGTCGAGTTTATTTTTAAGTTTACGTACGCTTTATATACATAAAGTTTTCGGGTACCTGAACGTAGAATAGATTCGTTGTATAGGTTTACTCTTTGTTACCATTATTTTCTTTTGTCTTTTTCTTACCTACAATTAGAAACGAATAAACAAAATAATAAAAGATTTAGTAAAATTTAATACAATTATTATAACAATGAATATCCGAGCTGAAGTTATATACACAGCTGCCTCTCTCTACAGGGACGCATGTATACTTTGCAACGGATGTCCCACGATTGAAATGCTCGGCTGTTTCTGGCAGTCACGTCAGACCAATTTTCGGAGGGTGAATCTTACGCAGCTGCGTACGGGTGATATGCCAGTGTGCGCATTTGCCAAATTTTATCATCGTGTTTGCGTACAAGATAAAGATGTAGCGCGGCTGGTGGGTCGTGTTCTTTTGGGACGTCCAGTAGAGCGTGTCGAATACGGCAATTTATCAAAACCGAAGCATACCGTGTTGTTTAAACTCCAAAATCAGGTGGCAGCGTCGATGTGAAGAGAAGAAATTGAAGCGCGCCGATAACTTTGAAAATAATTTTCGTTTTTCCGCGGAGAAATCGCAAAAGGTCAAAGATACAGCGCCGTAATCTCAAAAGGTCAGAGATACAACAAATGCAATTTTTAATCGAGAAAATCATGGAATTTAATAGAAAGTAATTTTACGCGTCGAATTAGAAAATTCTTCAGCAAAATTTTCCAGAAAAATTCTTACCTCAAGTAATTTTGAAAAATTATAAAAGAAAAAAAATCACATTGCGTATAACTCACAGTTTACGTAAAATATTCTAGTGCGCTAGAATAATTATGCAGAAACATTTGCCGAAGTTTAAAAACAATTTAAACAAATATTTTTAATTAAACTCAATCTTTCAAAATTTTGCGACAAAGTAAATTGTTCGAGTATTTTTCTTTTTAGAATACATGTTCAAATTTCCTGTGCGTTTAGTAGATCCTACAGAGGGACCCACTTTCTGAGCAATATAGATAAAGTTAAGGGCGATAAAGGTGAAGAAAACATCGGATTTCCCCAGGAGCGTCTTCCTGCGTCTTGACGCCCCACTTTCTACCGTCTCGTTGCTCTTTCCGAAATAACCTCGATATTGGAGCATTCCTAAATTTAAGTGATTTGGACTGCCGGAGATTCGATCGCCCTTAAAACTGCGATAATGCTTTTTCCTTTCTGCCCAGACGGAGCCCTATCAAGCGGAGTGGAACGGAGCGGAGCGAAGAGGAGCGATTGTATGGAATATAGGCACAGGCCAGACAGATAGGCAAGCAAGCAAGCAAGCAAGCAAGCAAGCAGGCAGGCAGGCAGGCAGGTAAACGGACATGCCGGGTATAAGCCCCGACAACATGGCTGTCGACTCACCGTTATGCGCCTCGTGCCCCCTATACAAAAGAGAAAGGGCCGCGCCGGTCGGTCCGCCCCCTCTGTCCCTCGGGCGCTTGAAATTCAATTCCGGCACTGCCGCGCGGCGCGGTTGCCAGATTGTCCCTCGTTCGCTCGTTCGCTCTCTCCTTCTCTCGCTACCGTCCGTTATCGAACGTTCGATTTACACCGCGCGCGCGGCGCGGGAAGATTTTCGTCGAGGCAATATCACCGCGTTGCTGCGACTTTACGGGGAAAATTGCGGAGTGACGCAAAGCTAAGAAAAATAGTAGCCGACGCGCGATGTAAAATTAATATGATGCAATATCGTAACTGAGAATATGTAACATGGTTTAAAATATGAAAAAGAAAAAGATTAATAAAGGATTATTATCGACGAGAACGCTGTATCTTGATCATTCGTATTCGATTTCCTTTGCCTGTTCGTACCACAAGACGCGTGTCGCGCATGAGCGGTTATTTTGCTACATCAACGAAAAAGTCGCCGAGTCGATAGGACATTGATGTACATATACATTGGTGTATATACACGGAGATACTCATACAAGGTCTCATTTTGTCGAACAGGTTTTTAAATCACTTGTATGTATGGAATTTTAGGTTTATATTTAACAAATACAATTATCGAAGAATCTGCTTTTAATCTGAAGAACGTATCTGATTGGTAGATTCACACGTACTCCAATTATGCGCGATTGTTATCAACGCTTGTTGTATTTTCTGACCACAGCCATGACCAGAATTCTGCTCGTATCTTAAAAACGTCTGAAGTACAAAGCTGAATGTCAATGTCAGTTCTTACTTGTCTATTGAGGAAGTTGTGTCTGCTCGTAAGAGGCAAAAGTGAACATTATTTTTCCTTTTAAAGACTTTAACACCAGAACTACCGACAATTAAGTCAAAATAACTGGTCCGGTATATATAGGTATAGTGCATAACTTCGAAAAATGGAGAGGAGAGAGAAATTGATAATTTAATTCTTCAGACATCGTAATAAAAGTCATGGAAAATTTCTAAGATAGAAAGTCATAAATTTGAGTATATTTTAAATGAATTTTTAAAACCAGTCATTTTGACTTTGGTAGTTCTAGTTGAAGTCTTTCTTTGCGATAATCTATATAAATATATTATATATATATATTTTTATATAATACTTATATATATGTATAAGTATATATATTTTTAAATATATATATATATATATAAATTACAAGGATATATAGATATGAAAGGCGCATGTCAAGCAAAAATTTTCGAGAGTTTCTTTTTTCTGCACATATCAGGCAAAAATTTTCGGGAGTTTCTTTTTTTTGCGACGAATAAAAAACGAGTGTCAGCAAGGTGTCGTCAGCGGGAATTGCATAAGACCATACCGTGACTTCTCGCAACAATTCCGATGACGTTCTGGCAACGGTGACATTGAAAACCCTTCGATTCGCAAACGTAGACAGGATATCGAATCGTAAGAAAAAGAACAGCAAATAAATAATGCCGCAAGTCGAGCGACGAGTCACAAAAAGCGTGTCATATGCTTGTCAGATACAAAGAGCCAAAAACACGACGAGGTTGGGAGCAGGGTTGATTTCTTGGAGGCAAATACGGGCTTTTCATGCCAATTACATGATGCAATTAAGATAGATACAGATATCGATTGTTACAGGCATTATGTATATGCAAAATATATTTATAGCGGTTTTATTTTCTTGGCGTACGAGCTAGAAGGGAAGGAGTGTCTCATTTAATAACTAGTATTTTCTCTTAATAAAATTAATCGATTATAAATATAACTGAAACTAAAAAGAAAGTATCTCGTAAAAGTATGTTATGGATTTTCTGTGACACGTTTAGGGGCTATTTTTAGATCAATTCAATCTCTATATTCGTGCCTTCCTATTCTTATCAATTCGATTCTCGCGACGGACAATAGCGAATTAAAGAAGCATTAATTCCTTAATCAAAATTAAGATATGTTAACGAATTCTCTTTCGCTTTACACCGCGACTTCATTAGTGGCGATAAAACGGCGATAAAATGTAAGAAACTTCTAAATGCATTTCCTAAATGCAGCTTCGAAAGATCATTGATTACGTTTCGTGAGATAAATTTCCGTCGAAATTCCGAATTTCTCATCGTTCACTCATCTCGCGGGGAAAATCGAGGGGCTCATGAGTCTCTTTCAGCGGGCAGAGGGAGACATGCTCGTGATGTCGCGGTTGACGATTCCGAAAACGGAAAATCCTGCCGCGCGATTCGAGAGTGCGTCATCGGCGACGCTCGGTGCTGCCCAATGAGAGAAATTGACGACATCCACACAGCTCGAGGGGTATCGCGTAACTGCTACACGATTCGTGTGCCAACATCGCGCCGAACGTGATGTTACGCGCGGAACACGTGGGGCTCTCATTCTCCTCTCTCTCTCTTTCTTCTCACGGTTATCTCTGTCTCTTTCACGGCTCGCCATACACCTCGTGACAATGTCGCGCCGTTCTGACGTGCGGACACGGTCGAAGGAAGGCAGCGAGCGAGCGTGCGAGGGACGAGGCGCTTTATCGCGCGAACCAATCCGAGCGCTGTGACCTTGAGCCGCTTCAGAGAGAATATAGCTAAATATAGCTGTGTGAGCGCGCGCGCGCGCGGCTCGAGTGTATTCGGTTCGGGCTTCCAACGCAGCGTTCCCTCGCTCGCCGGCTCGCTCGCCGAGCCTCCTCCGCGACTTCGAGCTTCGAGCCGACGATCGATATTTATTTATTTACCGCGGAAACTCACCGGATTAAAGTCGATTTATGGTTATTCCCGTGCTTTACGGATGCGTCAGCAGCACCGAGCGCATTTCCCACATTCGTTCTCGGGACGTAGAATAATTTTTCGTTCAATGCGAATATCGCCTCAAACGTTTTCAGAATTCTCTTGAATTCGCACGAAATTCCGATGTCGCAACGATAATCGAATCGCGAAGAGTTTCGACTACAGAATTTATTCGCGCGCGATTATCGTGAATCGTTCGGTAGCGCCATTTTCCAAGATCAATAATCTACAATTCATTAAGGCTGTAGCACACGAAAAAACGTAAGCAATGAGACTTGTCCGTTTCCATCAACATAGATTAACTTTAATCTTTAATCACGGTTCAACTTTCTCTTTATCTTTTTCTAAAAATTAAAAAACGATGAAGAGTAAAGTTGAATCGACATTGAAGTTAATCTACTTTGATGGAAACGGGTATTAGAGCCTCTTTCACCAACCTGGATAAGTTAATCGATGATAACTCTTGCAGAAGTGCCAATATCAGTTCGATCAGAACCTCTCTCTTCATTCTGAAACAAACTTCTCTTCTTTCTGATACAAACTATGTTTAGTTCTCACGTTGGCCATCTTGACGACTGATTAATCATCGATTAACTCAACCGGAGATTGGTGAAAGAAGCAGTAAGCGAATCGGCCAATCAGAAAATTGTCAAAAATGTAAGGCTGATATTCATTCTTATATTTAAAAACATCTTAAGTAAAATCCTAAGATGTCAAAATCCTAAGCCAATCACGGAGCCGTATTAGCATCTTATTAGCATTTTAAGACTGTCTTAAAATAAAAATGAATATCTAAAATTTTAAAGCTCGGCTACGGTTAATCGGTTCGCTTACTGCTCACGTTTTTCTGTGTGCCATGGCACTTTACGATCTACCTTCGCAACGAAATTATCAATTTCCGTAAGAAATTATAATCTTATGTGTAAGATTAATGAAAATTGTTGCTTACATAAATTGTTGCTTACATATCGATACACGTATCGCGCGAAACTCGTAGTTCTGCAATAATTCTCGGGTAGAGGAAAATACGCAGCGAGTTATAGATTGCGCGGTATCGCGGCTAAGCAACGGCGGCGACGATGACGAGTTTGGAGAGCGAAGCAGTTCGCCTTGGTCGCTGCGAAACAGCTCGATGTGAGCGAGCGCGGTGCGAACGAGCGGCGGAATAGAGCGCGACTTCTGCGCTCGAAAACGCGCTTGAATATCCCCCGAAAATAACGTGACATTATTGCCGTATCTATCGGCACATAATGCCGCGATTATATTATTGTGATATTATAAATTACGTCAATAATAAACGCGCGATAATAATATAATATTATTACCGTATAATGTAATATTATTACCGTATCAGTCATTAATGTTATTTTCTCTATTGTGATATTATTAATATTGTTAACATAACGTGAATATACATAAGCGCGCGTTGCGTGTTTGTACATCATTCATTATTATAACTGTACATTCTAAAGGGTAAAATCCCCGCGAGTAGATATTAAAACTATTGAATGTTCTCTTCCAAATATTATATAAAAGATAAATTGAAAAGAGAGTGATTGATTTTCATTTTCAATAGACGGGAAAATTGATGGTTTTATTAATGGATTGAAATTCAAGACTTATTGATTAACGTGGATGTTATTGATAGATAATGTTTTGTTCTCTAATTAATATTAAATTTTAGCAGAAATTCAAAGTGTGCGAGTATGCAAGACTTTTCTTGCACAAACAAAATAATATTATAAATCATCAAAAAGTCATTTTCTAATCTGAACGAGACGTCATGCTGAAAGTAAATCATATTTTTTGCATAAATTAGTTACGAAAGTACAATTTTATTTATTGTAATCACCTCTTCTGAGTCAACCAATTTTCTGTGATGTGCACTCAGAGAAAAAAGTCGTACCAGCAACTAGAAATTTGAGGACAAATAGCGCCTCAACTGGTCATGTATTATAAAGTTGTAATAACAACAATAAATAAGTATTAACGAATTAAGAAAATGTAATAATATAAACCATTTATAAATAGTTCAACAAATTACAGAAAAATAATTGCATAATAATAATAATGTTTTTTTTCAAGTCATCTCAACAATAATTAATTAGGTATGCTTCACTTTAAAATATTTGTCTAAACTAAAAAAATGTAGTAGTTATATCTTATTTATATAAAGTCTGTATAACTGTGTAATGATAGTTGAGTCGCTATTTCATTATCAATTAATAGTTGATACATATTGTTATCGTTACTATATTTTTATAGTATTTAACTACTTCAATTCTTGTTATCTTATAAAACTAGTGCCAGATAAATTACAGAGTTGTCAAAAATATAGTTGCCACAACTCTTTCGTTTTCTCTCAGTGTGATAGTCTAATTTCTCTACAACGTTGTAACGCGCAAGCTTAAAAAGAAATCTGTCAATGGAAACGACAATATTACATCAATTTTTTCATTGGCGTTGTTATTGCTAAAAAAATTCATTTCCGCATATCGCATTTCTCTTATCGCATAAACAAGAAAGAAACGCGTTATACAATGTGCGAGATACGCGACAAACGGCCGGCCGGTATGTCCGCGTGTATCCTTTCCGCGATTTAAGGCCTCCCGCGATAAGATTGTCATTCATGCATCGTGAATCAGGGACTTTATTTTTAGACCGGCGTCTGAATGAAAGTGGAGTAACCCGTCGTAGTACAACAAGAATAGAAGGAGAATAAGAGAGGAGGGCGGAGGGAGCGAGGGGGAGAACGGAGCGGTCGCAGGGGGGCGGCGGGCAGGGGGGGACAGAGGGGGCAAGGGTGGCAGACGCTTCTGCCGGGATCCGCGAGTAAATCGTAGTAGATCTTCCGCACACGTGACTCTCGTGCCCCCTCCCCCCCCTGCCGCATGGCGCGCCCCTTCCGCCGCCGCTCGTCTTTCGTTCCGTCGAACGTGGACACGCGAGACACGCAGCCAGACGTACGCACGTGCGCACTCGGACACGTTCGGTTTCGTTTACCTACGAAACTGAACGGCGGGGAGTTCACGGGCGGCGATACATGAAATGATCGACGAGTGACGTATGACGACGACACGGCGGCGGCGGCGGCGGCACGAGTGACGCGCGTGGGAGCCGAAAGCGCAGATGATGTATATATCATGCGTGTATGCAGATACGTCCGCGGTGTCACGTCGTAATGTTTGAACAGATAGATGTTACGTAACGATGCAATAAGATGGCATACACAGTGTTCTAGAAAAGGAGCGCTCAAGGTTGACACGAAATCGCTCCGACACGTCTCTTCGATTAGAGACAGGAAGATAGATCACGAAAAAGGTGACGATGATCGTTTAACGACGAGATTTCATGGTCGATGATTAGAGGATGTTGATTGAAGGAGTTCGAAGTTTCAAACTTCTAGGACCGCGTGCGACAAAATATCGTTTTTCCGTTGATTTAAACTGGAATACGATTAATTTAATTTGATCTAATCTTAATCAGTATGCAGTTTGAAAGATTTTATAACCGTCAAATGTGCCACGTTGTTAACAATTTGATTCGAAAGAAACGATGACTTGATAAGCTTATTTTGCTAAGTGCTTTTTTTACATGAAATACGGTTTCTTATAAAAGTCTTCGGTGTACAACGAAAAACTTAATGTTTGGAATGAAACTAGACTATCTCTGAGATGGATCCTTTAATAACGTGGGAAAGAAAAACTTGCAACGGTACAGACTACATTAGAAAACGCGTACTCTATACTTATCTGCCTCTAAGAAAACTTGATATCACTGCCACACTGTTTATTTCTGCCAATGCAGATTAACTTTAATCTTGATTTAACTTACTTTTTGTCTTCTAGTTCTATAAGAATTAGAAAAAGATAAAGAATAAATTGAACCGAGATTAAAGTTAATCTACGTTGATGGAAATGGACATAAGAGTGATATTGCATTTGTCATAAGACAAATTTGTCAAATGTGTTGATTGGCTACAGAGAAGTTCTCGAGTCTCCAGAAATTCTCCATCTTGTAGTTAATCGACACATTTAAAAAATTTGTCGTATGACAAATGTAATAACGCGTTGATAAGATTTTCAATCTTTAACGTGAACGCGATTTTAGTACAGGAAATATATAAAATGATTATGCTTATATTTAAATAATTATAATAAGGAGGGGAAAGGGCTAATGGGAATCGGCGCGGTAATTAGTGCGCAAATTGTTAAGTAAAATTAATTTAATAGGTGTTCGATCAACTACTTTTTGGCCATCTTCAGCATTCAGGGAATCGGGAATTTAGAATCTCCGTATTTTTAAATAATTATGCTATTAGTATACTTAAGCAGGAACTGAAACGATCATAGTCGAGAATTGAAAGAACACTATTGTTTTGAAACTCTCGACTCTGATTTGGTTGAATTGTCCACCGCTTATGTCTTATTGCGTTTTCTTGTGTGTGTGTCACAACGAGACCACCCGGCGAAATGGCCACGTGGTTACGATCTCTCCCGAAGTCTCCAGTGGGAATCAACGCGGTCGCGCGAGACTTTTCGGTCACCCCGTACAGGCGGAAGAAACACATCCCCGGTAAAACACACGCACACACGTACACGCGGTGCAGTGACACGGATGACGCGCGAGCGCGCGATTCAATAAGTGGCAGGCTGGGATCATTGACACCGGCGTTGGCGCCCGCGTGGTCGCGAAGGTTGTACTACGATGTTTACGGTTTAATTCGAGATATACTCGAAATGTCACGTGTGCACGCGCGTCGCGTCGCGCACACACCGCCGGGAAATGCGGGAAAGGCGGCGCGGCTAAAGGGGAGAGGCTCGGGAGGAAACGGAGGGTGGCGGGGAGGCAGGGAGAGCGCAAAGATCGACGTGCCGTCGCACGCGGATAGTGACTCATCGCCGTTACGTGTGCGGCGTTTTCCCCCTTGGTCCTCTTTCCTTTTTCCCCCGCCCTCACCCTTCCATCGCTCGTCGACGACATGCGGATCTATCGTTCGCGGTTCTATCAACTGGGTCAGTACTGCGCGCTTGTCCACTCATTCCCCTTGTTTCGAGACGATACGAGAGATCGCGGCTGTTGCAATCGGAAACGTGCGCGCGAACAAATCTGACACAATGATCTTTAGGTCCGGCCGGATCGATCGGTTGAATCGGAGTTATTGGATTGATATCGCGATCCTCGATATCGAGACACCTGAATTCATACGGCGGATTCCAATCGCTTCCGTAGAAGCGATTGAACTCAATTTTCATTAACTCCTCAATTGTATCTCTATAATGCTTTACGCAGAAAAAGATTAGTCTTAAATCAAGACTAGATATTTTCATATATAAGCAAAAATGTTATAGTGTATACCTGTTTAGTTAATTGATTAAATTTGATTAAATTTATTTGATGTAAGTATTACTTTTGCTTATATAGCTTTCTTGCTTATATACTAAATATCTCGTCTTGATTTAAAATTTTTTTCTATGTATGGTTAATAGATTTACAGATAAGTTGAGTTGCAGTTTTTGTGCAATTATTTTCCCACGTATCGAAGCTGAATTCCTGAAACAAATATAGATTGAACGTTTATCCGTTCTGCATCCTGATCGCTCCCACACTTAACTCGAGGTGAGACTATGACGTCATTAATCGCTCTCGGAGTGAGCCAAGCTCGTTTCAGTCAAGAACAGATTTTAAATTGTAGATTTTACGACTCGTAAAATCGGAATTGGGGGATAAAATTCCTTTGTGTGTTGGAACGAAATGATACATATAATAATTCGTGCGAGGTACTTTTAAAATCGATAAATTAATTTGAAAAATAATGAAAAAAAATGTGTACGTATCTAACACAATTAAAAATCGCGAAAAGTTATTTTAAAGATGTAGCTATTTCTCGTTATTGGATAATTATCTTAGATTGCATAAGAGTTTTAGGATCAACTATCTTCTATTGGTTCAATTCGTTTATTGTCTATGGAATATGTAAATTCGCAAGGTCGAAGATCTTTAAATTTTTCGTTTCTGATTGTTGCAGGATTAGTAGATTTCGTCTTTTTATTCCCGAAACTTATCCTTTCTGTAGGAAAAAACTTATGTTACTAAACTTATGTTTACGTAGAAAATGAGACGTCGGGCGAGTTTATTTTGACATTCGGTCGTCATTCGATAAAGTAGCGAAGAAGATCGCCGGCGGCGGTTTAAAAATGATGCGAACGCGACACGCTCTCACGCAACGTACGTACGTATTATACATGCGAGAGAGTTTGCATCGTCACGATGTGTGTCGCAAGTCACGCAACTCGGTTCCTACGTTACAACCGCGGAGTTTTATGGGTTCTTACGGCAATACACGGCCTCCTCTTTTCCTTTTCTAATCATTCGAGCATTCAATTAACGAGGAAAATTCGAGAATTAATCTCATCGATTAATTAAGGTCGATTTTAGATCGCTGTCTCAAATTGATTTTAGCACTTTTCGCTCTTTGTTTCCTGCTAATGCTAAATTAAACTTCGATGCTAAAGAGAGAGAACAATTTTTTTGTTTATGAATTGCATAAAACTAGCCTCAAATTAGAATCAAATCAACGATAATAAAGCGAAAAAAAAAAAGCGGCAAGAAAATGTTGAGAGACATTAATGTGATGAATTGCAAACACGTGTTAATGATTTTATTTTCCAGTGTCTTTTGAAATATTTCTTCGTTGAAATTTGAAGACAAAATTGTCGCGAAAGTTTCGCTGCAAAATTTAAAGTCCCTCTGTTTAATGTACTAATACTCGTTTATATGCATCGGTTCCATATCAGTCTCAGAAGAGTGAATTAATTTTTTCGTGACCGTATCTCCAGCTGCGTCCTACCGCAAAGATAGCGATAATCTTTTCTAAACATTTCTGAGTAACGCAAGATACGTCGATGTTTACAATCGCTTCTTGTTGTGCGGATAAAGCATTCTTTGGATTTTTTTCATTTTATTATACGCGTGTACTGCGTTCGTGCGTACTGCGGACATTCATTATAAATACGGAATTTCTTATTCCGCGAATGCCTTGCATCGCGACCCCGCGTCAAGACTCCTCGAGCGAGGAAAAGATATCGCTCGACGACGAGGACTCATTCCGGGCGTCGAAATTCGCGATTAGCTTCTTTCGCTCGAATCGCGTCAACCTCCGAAACGCCTGGCGTCAGAGGAAAAACACATTAGCCGGCGCGTTTCCAGAACGGGCCGCGAGAGGTCGGACCTTCACGGGCCGCGTCCCCTAACACGCGCCGCGTTCCGAGAACGCGGCCAGGTCGCGCCGCCGCCGTCGCCGCCGACGGGTTTGATGACGTAAGAGAATAAAAGCAGCACAAAAGCAGCTTGCTGGTTCATTAGCGCGAACTATAGGGCCGTCCCCCGGGCCGATCGCGAGAGCCGCGCGCGGCGACGACAATCTTTGTCCTTTGACTCCGGGCACGCATGCTCGCCCGGAATCGTCACCGACGATTCGTCGAATCGTCGCCGTCGTCGTCGTCGTCGCCGTCGTCGCCACTGAATTATTCACGGCTCGCCGTTCCCCGACGCGCGCACACGCGTCTCCTCGAATAACCGACTCCACGAACTTTACGATCGCATTAACCGCCGCGGCCGCAGCGGATTTTCGAGATCCGGGATGCCCGATAAGCGCCAAGAGGACGTTCCAGAACTCTAAATAAAGCAAAACGGATTGACCCGAGGGTCTTCCCGAACGTCCGAAAGTTCATCCTTTTTGCATAAGAGCGTCGCTCGCGACGTTCGATATCCATTAAGTAGATAAATGTGTAAATTTAGGACGAAATTAAAGATCGCTCAATGGCTGTTGCTCTTAATTTCTACCTAAATCGGATTTCTACCTAATTTCTATCGAAATATTTAGGACGCTGATGTAGATGGTGTTTTGTCTTTTGAGTTATGCGTTTTGGATCATGAATATTTATACACACGTCTTGTATCGCCACTTCCTGGCGAGTGTTCGTTAAGTTTTTGCAACGTGACGCGAGGTTATATTGCAGCTGCACCTGGCTTCTACTTGTGCAGGTGCTTAGGAAAGCCTCGCGGACGACGACGTTTCTCCTGCGCTTCGTGGGCCTTTTATTTTCGCGGAGTAACTCGCAAGGAGCACTCGCACCTGGCAAGTGCGTTCTATTTACAAAGGCGCTCCGTTTTGTCTGTTCGGCCTCTCGCGCGATCGAAAACAAATTTGTTTCGCCCCGCTTGCGTTTCACGGGGAATTATAAATATTCAAGTGTGGACGTCCTTAAAGAGTGATTTAAAATTTTAGCGGGCGAGAATCCTTTCGTTGCAATTTTCTTTTTGTATAGGCAGAAAGCGACTCTCGGCCACCTTTGCGATTTTCATTACCGAGAATCGTGTTCCCGAAAGCGATGCTTTCGAGCGTCCTTTCGCGCAATCTTAGGAAAGTTTAGGAATATTTCGCATCGCGACAAAGACCACAAGGCGATCTACACCGAGGATAATAAATTCCACTAGGAATTTAAATAACAAAAAACCAACGAGAGCTTCTTCCGCTAAATTACGTTCCTCGTCTTCGAGGAGGAAATTCCTACCTAGGAATTCCTACGACCTCGAGTGCTTCACAGGTCGAGGCGAGAGTTCTCTATTGTTCGAAAATTTAGAAATTCAAAATTAATCGTAGATTAAAATAATGATTTGGATGGATTTCGTCCCACGATTCTGCATGCGACGCGAGCGGAGGGTTCGCAAGAAAGACTCCGCAAAGATTCGGATTAGCAGGAATGTCGAGATTCTCGACACCGAACGTGCTCGGCATCCAAGGACTCAAACATCCGTGACCGAAACGGCCGGCGGGTTTGCGACGAGGAACGCGAGACGAGTGCCTACGTAAGCGAATGTGGACAGGCTTCGCTTGTGCATTTCTGTCCCCTTCCCCATCATTCGACGTAGGGCGGAGGAGGCTGCGGCAGCGGCGGGCGGCGGTGGCGGAGGGGGGGTGAAAAACACCTGTTACGGACTTCCGTAAACACGAGGTGTTCCGTTTATTTTCGTACTACGTCGCCTGTTTCGTACTACATTAGAATCGCGGACCCGTTCATTGTCACGTCACGCGGATCGTCCCGTTCCCTGCCTTACCGACCGTCGCCGCGAGCGCGACGGACGAGAGGGCGCCACCTCCCAACCTGGCAATCGCGTGCCTCGATTTTCAGCGAAAGGAAATAAGGGGATCCTAAAATCGTCTGTTTTACCGACATTCTTTTAAATCTCTTTTCTTCTAATTTGCCTTTATAGATTTAAAATTCTTTTCCACAATTAAAGTATAGACGATAACACAGTTGCCTAGCTACATTTTGATACGAAAAACGAAAAAAAATTGCAAAATTACAGTTTTGCTATCGGCTTCTGGCGTCGACTCGTAACTATAGTGATGTGTTCTTGTCGCGTAAATCGTATGTGATGTAAGTGCATTCAGTCGGTAAAACAGGATCGGAGTTCGGTCTTTGGTTTAGCATTCCCTTAGGTTAGCGTTTGATGTTAATTAATGCTTACTCGTCACGTTCGTTCGCAAAGTTTCGTGTAAAAGATCTGAATAAGCAGAATATTTGGGTAAACGAATGTTGAAATAAAATCGAATAATTTCTGTACAGAAATATATTTTCTTCCGTTTAATTTTGTTTTTATATATAGCTAAACCTATCAATATTTATTTCAGGAACAATTTTCTTTTAAATGTGATTTGTGTGAAATTGAAATAAAGTCGGCTAGCTATAGCTTTTCCTATTAATAGGAAATACAGCGTGTCAAATTGTAATGTATTTCTTTGAAAATACAGGAAATCACACGTTATGACGGATAATCGTTAAATCCTTGTGCTTTTTTCTCTCTCTTTTTTTTCAAGGAGACTTTGAACTCGGATAATCGCAGTCATCCCGTGCGACTTCAGTTGCCCTCGGCTGCATCAGATTACATATTTGATTGTGGGTAAAGGTTAAAAAACTGCCGTGGAATAAAGAAACACAAAGTGTATGCACATAATAACGATCGAAGCCCGTTCTAAATACGGGCGCCAATTCGCTTTCGAAATTTACATATAACGTGATTGAAATTTTAATGGAACTAAAAATGTACTGTACGTTCGATTTTATAAAAAAAAGACTTGGAGAAATTCTTGAAAGATGTTAACGAACGATGTGAGCCATGAATTCATGTATTCATAATCGCGGAAATCTATACGTTTAATGTTCGTGTTACATGAGACGTTGTACGTACATACATATAAACGCAAGGTTTAAACGCGATGCTGCGTTAACTGAGAGGAGAAATCTATCTTAGAAAAATTCCGCTTTATTCGTTTCTCATTTATCTTGTTTTTGCGGCAGAGTTTCTCGTCCGCGAAACGATTTTCACGTATTATCCGTCTTGACGCAAGTTCCAGGAACTGCGCGCGTTTCCTCATAATTTCGCACCCCCTTCTCCCCGCTGACGTTCGAGTTCCGCGTCTGACGTCATGCAGGATTGCTGACGTGCGCGTTGAAAAACTGCTGAAAGATCACCATCATTATAGAGATGTATCGCGTAACAGCATCCCTGTACATCCCACCCTCCGGCGTAGGGTTGCCAACGTCACGTGACGTCACACGCTTGTGCGCGGCGGTCGACCGCGCAGGCGGCCGAGCGACGGTCGAGTCGAGCCGAGCGACGGCCGAGTCAGCCCGAGTCGAGCCGAACGGGGGACAAGTGTGATATCTGATAAGACTGGCGATGGACTTTTGCGATAGTATACGTGATCGCTCTTGACAGTTCGTCGTGCACGACTCGTCGCGGTGTATATAAAATAAATACGATGACGAGGCTCTGAGTGCCGAAAGCGTCGAACGAGGAATCCATTGGAAACCGACCGTGCCCGAGGTGTGTGCGTGCGCGTCGGTGCTCACCTACACCCATCTCGGAATTTCGCGCACGCAGCGCGACACGTACACAGACGTACGCGGCGAGTCAACAATATCCTTATCCTTGGACGGACACCGCCCGCTCGGCGCTAGGACAAAGGACGAGCACGTTCGATACCAACGGCGTTTCTTCTATCCCTTTTTATGGTCCATCCTTTTTTCTTAACAGCTCAAATCTGACATATACTTGTCGTATATATCACATATAATTCTTCTTGCGCTTCGTGTGCGGTGCCCGCATACTTTTTAGCGACTTTCGATATCATCCTCTCGCTAGGAAAGTCACTCTAGCGAGTTTCGCGTTGCCTTCTCCCTATAGCACTCGTAAAATAAATACGAGTCGTCCGGTGTGCGTGCGCGTCCGAACAACGAGCACCTTTCCTCTTTCTCTTGTTTTCTTTTCCATCCACCTCCGTTTCTCCTTCCCTCCCCCCTAGCCCCTTCCTCTTCCTTCCTAAAGTGCACTCCCTCGCGTCGGGACGTAGCACTCCGTTCTTCGTCTCTCCACGGTACGGAGCATCGTAATAGCGAGCGCCCTCTCGCTCTCTCCAGCAGCAGCGGCACGTCGTTTCCCGTCGACTCCGTCGTCTCGGAGGACAGAATATGGAGGCGATAGCGAAGCACGACTTCACGGCGACCGCCGAGGACGAGCTCAGCTTCCGCAGGGGCCAAGTCCTGAAGGTTGGTAGAACTTTGGGAACGGCGACCTGACCCGACCCGTCCCGTCACCTGGTTCGTCACCCGACGCCCTGACGAGGCGCGCCGCTTCGCGTCGTCTCGCGCCTCGTCCCGTCTCGTCTCATCGCGTCGCGCGGCGGTCACGAGACCTCCGGCCGATCCCGAAACTTCCGCGGCTCGTCCGTCGATGTTCTAAAAATGCGAAAGATTAAAAGTTATTGTATACGTGTGAATCTGTCAGTCGGCATTCGTTGCGCTAATAAAACTGCCGTGTCTGTAAACATTTTATGACTGTCTATTGCTCGAAGATATAACGATTGTTATTGTTTGAAGTAATAACGATAGCGATTGTTGTAAAGATTAAAGTAAATATGTGTTTCCACTATCGTAGATTAATTTTAATTTTGATATTCACTTTACTCTTCGTTTTTTTCTAATTTTTAGAAAAAAATTCTTACAGGCATTTTAATGAACTTGTTTCTTTTAACTATATTTAGGCACTGTCTCCTGAATAAACACACACACACAAACTTTTATATATACATATACATTTTTTTACTTATATTTTAATAGAAATAAAATATAATTATTTTACACTGAGTAATTATATTGAGATAGAGAAAAGCTATGAATATTATAAAAAACATATGTATTACATTATATTATAATACATTTTATTTATATTTTATATATATATATATATTTTATACATTTTTTCTTCAAAGCACACACACACACACACACGCGCACACACACACACACACACACACATATGTGCGCACGTGTGTATGTGTATGTGGTTTGAAAATAAAAAAATGGAAAAAGGAAAATAAAAGATTATAGCAAACAGATTCATTGTAAATTTAATATTGTTTTATATTTGTTGAGAGTTACTTTTAATTTTGCTTCTTATAAATGTAAACATGATAATTGCATCTTTATTTAGGAAAAATTATTTTAAATTTTTTAAATTTAATAACTATAATAATTTAACAATAATTTTCCACAGTGAAATCTAATCTTTTGACAATTACCAATTATAAGAAAAAGAAAAGAAACAATGAAAAAAAATGTTTTCTGCAAAATCCAATCTAAAATTGCAAGCAATTTATTATGCATTGTAAATATTATTTTTTAATTTAACAATAAATCCAATTAAATGATATAAATTGTAATATCTTTGAAAGTTTAGATATTTAAGTCATTGAAAGCTAAAATTATTAGACTTTAATTTTTTAAAAGAATTTATAGGTAGTTATTAATAAAATATTAAATTTCTAAAATTTATAAAATTGTAATACATGATTTTTCACAATTAATTCCACAATTGTATAAGAGAGTATCAACTTTTTCCTTTTCATTTGGATTGTAGAATAATACAATTTCTACTCTCTGTCTATCCCAAAATGTTAATATAAAATTATTAAATTATTAATATGCAGTGACATATTTTTAAATCTAAATTATTTCTTAATGTGTAATTGTGTGTAACCTCTTGCAGATTCTAAACATGGAAGATGATATGAATTGGTATAGGGCTGAATTAGATTCTAGAGAAGGACTTATACCCAGTAATTATATTGAGATGAAAAGCCACGAGTACGTATTATAAAAATATTACATTATATTATAAAGCATATTTATATATCAGAGAGACAAAAATTTAACAGTTATTGTCTGATGATGAAACTTTACATGAGATTTTCATAGAAATGTATTCAATCAATCGTGTATTCATAGTCTTATACATAAATTATTTTCTGTGTCTTGTCCATTACAGCTGGTACTATGGCAGAATAACAAGAGCAGACGCCGAAAGATTATTGATGAATAAACATGAAGGTGCCTTTTTGATCAGAATCAGTGAAAGCTCTCCTGGTGATTTCTCCTTATCGGTAAAGTGAGTATTATATTAGATAAGTGACATGTAATTATAGCCATTGAACATTTGCGACAAAAAAAAAATTTAGCATAAATTTCAATATAGAAAATTGTATAGGAAATTTTGTTCTATGTTAAGGGATTTTGCAAACTAGAAATAATCATTGTTTAATATTGTTGTTAATTATTAATAAGATATAAAATAACCAATTGATATAAATGTACAGATGCTCCGACGGCGTGCAACATTTTAAAGTATTAAGAGACGCACAGGGCAAGTTCTTTCTGTGGGTTGTCAAATTCAACAGCCTCAATGAACTGGTGGAGTATCATCGTACAGCATCTGTTTCTCGTTCACAGGATGTTAAATTGCGTGATATGATCCCCGAAGAGGTAAAAATTGAGTCTTCTAAAATAGAATGTCTTCATAGAAGATATTTGATTGTATCAATAAAAGTGTATGTTCTTTCTTTCTTATCTATATCTATCTATATGTCTATAAAAGCTGTCTCCACTCTCTGTATTTCGAAAAAGGTTCATTTAAAATTTTTGAATTGGACATCCTCTTGAGGAGGAAACAACCATCCCAACTCCCAAAGAGTGGCCTCACGAAATGATCGAACATATATATCGCGACACATATATCGCGATTTTTCATAATTTTAAGTCGTTTCGGAAATATAGGGGACAGACTTTATAAATACTCTGTATATCTTTATCTAGTTTGATATCTATATACTTATTTTATCTAATTTGATATAAAAAACCCGATTTTTCAGTGTTTGGTGCAGGCACTCTACGATTTTGCACCGCAAGAGCCTGGCGAGTTGGAGTTCCGACGAGGAGATGTAATTACTGTCACAGATCGTACAGATCAGCATTGGTGGCATGGAGAAATCGGTAATAGACGGGGATTGTTTCCGTCTACCTATGTCACGCCATACCACTCCTAGGTAATAAATCTGTACTCCTCTTTTTTATCTCTGTATCTATTTCTATCTATTTATAAATTTTAATACAAATTTCATTTTATTGTTTAATAATAAATTTTTTACAATTATATAAAAAATTATATACGCTATCACAAATGAAAGAGATACAAAAAAGAAAATTTTATTGAAGATATTAAATGTGATATCAAAAAATATATCAATCTTATACAATAAAAATATATCTTTAATTTTCTGTATTTGCTTTTGCTCATTATTAATATATTATTTTAGTTATATATATATATATATATATCCCTTTTATTTAAAATGATTAATGTGTACAATTTTTCAGGCTTCATATGGCCGAGCGCACAGAGGCCGTTATTGGGAACAGTGGCCGCCTTATCCCACCTCTTTCACCTACAGGATCCGAGTTGCCGTGGATTTGATAAACAATATTTTACAAACCTCACCTATCGAATTGGCCACAAAGGTATACTGGTGGTCGCGCCGAAAAGTTTTCTAAGTAAACACGGCTGAAAATGAATCGAACATACATCCCAACACCAAAATTCTTGAATACTGAAGAAAAATAAACGTCTCGTTTATTTAATCGAAGAAAGAAAGAAAGAATCGTCATCGATATCACATCGAAACATTCAAACACGAGGATATAAACGACATCTAGAATTTAAGAACGATTTGAATATTTAAAGATGTTTGACGATATCCGAGGATCTCTAATGCTACCTGGGGATCCGAGAATCCAAGAATGCTTTTACGGACGTCTAGAGATATAAAGATGCCTAAAAGATGCCTAAGGATCTGCGGATTAAGCATTTATAGAATTCTACAACAATTTACAATGATCCTTTATCTAAATATCTATAGATATTCAAGGATCTAAAGGTCTCTCGCACGGTTTCCGCCTGCGATGGCGGTCGCATTCGAGGATAAAATATGTATATTTTTGTTTTCTTTTTTTTGTAAACCTTTTTGAAGACTCTACTTTTTCTTTACTTATTGCATAAAGCACAAAACTTCGTAGCATTATTATGTAATTATTATTATTATCTTTTATGGTTATTATTATTATAACTATTAATGTTATGTTACATTTTATTGATAACAATATATTATATTAATTATGGCCGCGTGTACTTTGTTTACTTGTGCCCAACGATAACAATTATTCCTTTAGAAGTTAAAGTAACGTGCTATATTAGTAAGCTGAATGTTAGTCGAGCGCTGCTGCTTACATAGCATGTTATTTTATTGTAACAAGTATAGAACGAATAATTAGCGGTCTGCTTGTATTACACGATAGCGAATATATTATTCGAAACTTCCTGCTCGTACGCTCTTAGCTTTATCAGCCGACCGCGATAAATTTTTGAAGTGGAAATTCCATGTCTTACAATTGATGTCGTTCCGTCGGCTTTAATGATGTTCGACGTTCGCTCCCTCTTTATAAGTAGAATCAAAATTAAGATTAAACATTAGATTCGAATAAGATTCTAATAGACATTACGTAGTAGAATTTGAATTCAGAGACTTAAAAAATTCTTTAAGTTTAAGCAAATTTCAGAGCGCGATATTATATTTCTTCGACAATATAAAATGTATGATTATTTGTGTTGATAGACTGCTAAAGTATCACTTAACTATGCTTTCGGTTCAATTCAATTGAATTTTATTAATAAAAGAAAACAGATAACAAGAAAAAACGGTATGTCACAAATCATTTGAAAACATTTTACGAATAAATACAATTGAAGGAGAAAAAAACACGTATGTATTATCAATGAAATGAATTATTCAACTGTTATTTGTTAATTGATAAATTAACTAAATTAAAATCATTTTGAGAAGAAAATCCTCTCTGCAACTGATACTTTTACGTCAGAGTATAGCATGATACTTTTGGACCAAGCAATGTATAATAATAATAATAATTACTCGAAATAAATGTACCCAAGCCAGATGATCGCGAACGACTTCCGCAAGTCACGATCTTTTTTGTACGATCGTTGTTTCTGTAATAAAACTTAAGCTATATCCTAATACTATATTCTCGATTATAAGTGTGAGCTGATGAACGTAAACAAAATATACATTTTACGCATATAATTGCCAATACAATGCATTAAAATTATTGAAAAGAGAATACATTTTCGGGATTCGTATTCGCATGTGAGAATTGTAATTATTTATGACTGCTGACTGTGCGATATGGTTTCTTACACAGCGTTATAATGTATATTGCAATTATTATTAAAGCGTGGCTTTTTAAACGTTACGTGATCGACTGATGATGATCCCAGCTTTTGTCCCACATATACTTTGTTAAGAAGCTGAAGTTTGATAGTGTGTATTCCATGGATTAATGAAATAAGAATTCCAAATTAACGACTTAAGAACATTGTGTTCTAACATCTTCTGCGACTTTAGTCTGCAATTATAACGTCTCTTTTGTACATCTGGATACGACTTCGTCTGCAATTACTACCGATTTTGTACTACCTTAAGATGACTTATTCTGCAATTATTTCTCTGTACTCAAAAGGGACTTTATGATTTCGGCTTCAGAAGGCAGGAGCAATTTTTAAAAAAGAGAGAAGGATTAAAACAAATAGTATAATGCAGATACAAAATGATACACCATTATAAAATGCTGCTACAATAAATGACAAATTTCGAACTGCAATGTTTTTTTTTTTACATTCTACTAAATAAATTCAATTAATAATATATTTCTTTTTAGTCTGAGAGAAATTTTTTCGATTTATTCTCCATATTTTTTCTTTTCCTCTTTAACAAACTAGCCTATAGGATATATATCTTCCTGCAGTCTCTGATGGTCTGATTATTTTAACGACTTGTCCACGCTTCAAACCAAAATACCGCGCCACTGGATCACCAGCTTGTATTCGCATTAATTGATTTTCCTTTAGTTTATATCTTGTTAATAATTCATCTTTTTCATCCGGAGTTAGGACAATATGCTCAGGTACCAATTCATGTTCCGTAATGTTTATCAGTAATTCGGATTCCAGAAATTGTTCCAATATGTATTTCGGCGCCATGTCCACCAGTGATTGCTTAGCCGAAGGTGTCATGCCTTGCTGGACTACTATGATTGCTCTGTAATAATTGATAATAGTGTCTCATAATTTCTAATATTAAAACAAATATTAAAACCAAGTGTAATAATATGAACTATTTGGCTATCTAATAATATATATATTGAGATCTAAAAATTATATAAACAATATAAATTGTTGATATTAAATCATGTCAATACTCTTTGGATAAACATTGCTCCTATAAATAAAAACATTTTAAAATAAAATTTAAAATAAAATTAAAATTTTAAAGTAAAAGAATATTATGACAAGTGATTTCGTATAAAAGCAGTCATTGGTACCAAAATTCGACTTTGATTCTCTTGTCATATAAACATGTTTTATGAGATAGATTGGAAAAATAATTGTGGAATAGTATGAAATAAGTTATAACTCGTTTTGGGAAATCGTATTTCAATTATATAAATTAATAATTATATAAAATATCATAATAGAAAAACAACCTATGAATCTTCTCTTCCTGCATACGCTGGCAATACGTCTTGATGGTTTTGATGCCAATTTTCGGTTCATCGGGAAAAAAGACGAACAATTGATCAGTAGGATCATCATTGTGCGCCACGAGAACAATAAGATCGCCCCTAGATGGCCTCTTTTCGCTAGGCTTATCTCCAAACTGTTCCTTGAACAGCTCTAACGTCTGATCCAATTCGT
The DNA here is from genome assembly GCA_037157785.1 of Cephalotes varians. NCBI lineage: Eukaryota > Metazoa > Arthropoda > Insecta > Hymenoptera > Formicidae > Cephalotes > Cephalotes varians. Next base: position 1,162,527 of record JANQDE010000032.1, read on the forward strand.
CCTGAGTGACGAGATAACCTCTGTCGTGGCACAGTTGCATCACGGTTTTCCTGATGCGCCATAATTTATACGTTTCATCCTCATCATCCATATTTTACCAAAATTCAGAAAACTTTTGAGCTAAAATTATTTTTTATATTAATCAACGAAGTTCAGAGAATTAATTATTCTCCAAACAACAAACCAAACTTATCACGAGGGACGCCAACCATGGTATGAAGACATGAGTATGTTATGCGCATAGATAAATCACGTGACAGTCAAGCGGCCAATCAGAATTGTCATCAAGCCTACGTCAATTACGCGGTAAATTCGAAATTATTATAATTTCCTTGCAATACACATTATAAAAACGATATCAAAGCTATATGATAAAAAATGATTCAGAAGTATAGAAAATCTATCAAATATTTCAGATTAGTAATCTGAAATTTATGAACCAAAAACACGACGGAATATTATTAATTTTGATAAAACATCAATAGATAGAAATTGATTAAAAACGATATCTAAGCTACATGATAAAAAATGATACAGAAGTATAGAAAATCTATCAAATATTTCAGATTAGTAATCTGAAATTTACGAACCAAAAACAGACGGAATATTATTAATTTTGATAAAACACCAACAACATCTGTAGTCTGCTAGAGGCTTCAGAGTTTGTCCCTGGACCAACCAATCAAAAGGATCTATGTTAAATTCACCAATTGACGACTTGGGCGATTGGGCGCCACTGCAACTCTTGCGAGTCCGCCATAAAAGCCAATTATGGAGGCTATGGAGTTCGGGGCGAACGGTTGCCTAGGTACCGCAAGCGAACGAGTGTGTTTGGCGTAAACAAAGTTGATTTGTCAGCCGTTGTGTTCTACGTATCTTTGTCAATCGTCGTCTGATAAACCGATTTCGTGCAAAATGACATCGCTCGACTTGCGACAGCAGAAGCTGGAACAACAGGTGCGACTTGAACGTAGATGATAGGCCGAGACTTATTTGTCACACATAAACTTCGTCTTCGGAGCACGTAACCTTGTGTTCCTTGCATGATGTAGCGACTTACTTAACTTGAAGAGTATCATTTCCTGAAAAAATATCAATTTATGAGAAATCTGAGAGAAACTGACCTCTGATGTATTGTATTGATTATGCAAGCAACCTGAAACGTTGAAATTCAAGCTATATCTCTCGATACTGTTGGATGAATAATTAATGAATGCTTGAACTTGGATAATATGTATCAGTTAATAATAGACAACTTCGTTCGAATTTTTCCCTGTTTGCGGAGCAAGGTTGCTTATTGATAGACATACATATATATATATACACATATATATATGTTGTACAATAGTTATTTTATTTATCACTTAAAAGTCCCATTTGTGTTATATCCAAGATAAACTAGAAATATTTTATGAACTTAAAGTTTGAAATTTAATTGCAATATTATAATTGCAAAGGATGATTTAGCCAATAATTTGAACAAAATTTATGAATATAATTATGAAACACTGCGTTATTTTATTATTCAGATTATTATTATTCAATTATTTGTTAAAATTAAGACAGTTTTTCAGTTATAGTTTTGAATTAAGCGACATTTTATATCATAATTTTTGCGTCATGTGTTAATGTAGAGGCAGTTGATTGCACAGAAGATGAAACAGAAGAGACAAACTGGTGCTAGTGGAATGGTACAAGCATCTAATGTATCTAGCGCACAGCTCACAAGTCATTCAAATAAATGGATGAATCCGAACAAGGAACTTCATGGTAGTATGCAAATAAAATGATTCTAGAATAAATAAAATTTTTGTAATCGAATTATCATAGATTTATAATATATAAGAGATTTATAAATATATAAGATTTAATAATATATATTTTAAATGATATATATATACATATATATATACATATGATTTATATAATATTTATTTATAAATGTTCAATAAAGATATTCAATATATTTGCAGCATATGACGGCCCATTACAATATGCTATGTTTCAAACAAACACTGATGTAGGACCTTATGCAGAAAGAAAAAACAGTGAAGGGACAATTAATGGTAAATTTAGTATTAGATTATTTAAAAGTAAAATATATACCTATACATATACTATTAAATTGAAAAGAGAAATAATGATATCCATCATTTATTAATATTATACTTTGTTACTAATACAAAAATTTTCTTGTTATAATTATGTATATAATTTCATTTATTCAAAATTATTTACACTAATGTTTAAACAAATATTTTTTGTAGCAGCAGTCAATGACAGAAGCTTATACGAAGGTTCCCAAAGCACTGATTGTGCCGATGAGGAATCGTCACCTATAGATTTGCATTCACCTTCAGAATCTCTGCCATGTTCCTCACCACTTCGAGTGGCCCCGTCAGAAGGACCTAACACTCTTATTAATAGAGATAATAACTCTTCCGTATGTATTATATATATATATTATGAATATAATATATAAATTTTCTCTATGAAACATTTTTTGTTTGTGATATAGAAATAATTTGATTACCTCGATGTTTTGCAGAGTCCAGAATTGGAAGGGAATGTAGAGGGCAATATTGAACAGTTTGTATTACAACCAGCAAATAAAAAAATGCATTACAAATGTCGAATAACGCGGGACCGAAAAGGCATGGACCGTGGTCTTTATCCGACTTATTTCTTGCATCTAGAGCGTGATTACGGAAAAAAGGTATGTTTGCATTCACTTACTTTTACACTTCGTCTTCTATATATCAATTATATTTGCAGATTTTCTTACTAGCTGGTCGAAAAAGAAAAAAAAGTGCAACGAGCAATTACTTGATTTCGACTGATCCTACAGATCTCTCGAGGGGAGGAGAATCTTACGTCGGTAAACTTCGATCGAATCTTTTGGGAACACAATTCACTATTTACGACAACGGCTATTCGTTGATGAAAGATGATAAACGCGACGAGCGCTTCAATCCACGGCAGGAATTAGCCGCGGTGGTGTACGATACAAATGTTTTAGGTTTCAAAGGACCGCGTAAAATGACAGTCATTATACCGGGTATGACGCCCGATCAAAAGCGAGTAGAGATATGCCCGCGGGTCGAATCAGAAACCTTGCTTGGTAATTACAATTTTAATATTGATATAACGTATAAAATGATAAAATGAATAAAATATATTCTACAATTGCGTGCCAAAATGCCCTATAAGATAATATATGTGTATCAGAGTTCAAAATTAACTGTATAATTATACAACTATAGTTATATATTCAAAATTGCTATGAAAATTATATAATTATGTAATGCAGTTGAAACTGTAGCGGCAATAAATAAAACTAAATTAATATTTATATTAGAATTATCTTAAATAATATATTTTAACAAATTATATATTTTTTATATACTTCTAGAACGATGGAAATTAAAACAGATGGACAATCTGATAGAGTTACATAACAAAACTCCCGTATGGAACGACGACACGCAATCTTACGTGCTTAACTTTCATGGACGAGTAACTCAGGCATCTGTAAAGAATTTTCAAGTTGTCCACGATAGCGATGGTAAAGCGAAAGCAAATTTTTTTTTATATTTTACATACGATATGCAGTGTGATATCTATAATACAGTAATATTTTTTCTATGATTTATTTTAAAAGATTCATTAGGATTTTAATTTTATAGTGGATTACGTCGTAATGCAGTTTGGACGTGTTGCGGAGGACGTTTTTACAATGGATTACCGATTTCCCCTTTGTACAGTTCAGGCATTCGCCATCGCTCTGAGTAGTTTCGACAGCAAATTGGCATGCGAATAATTGGCGGCTGAACGCCATCGATCGAACTGTCAGTTAAGTACATACTTACCCAGAAGTTACTGTATCATTCTAAACCGTTTTTAATGGACAATCAGTACATTACCAATCTGAATATGGTACTTGGCGTATTAAACCGTTTTATAAGATAAAATGTGAAACGAGAATCGCTCTAAATGTGTGTTCACTTTTCATATTTCGTAACGAGTCTATTTTTATATTAAATATGTATACGTGGAACGATATTATTCATCATATATCGATATAAAGGTATTGAGCCTGCGATAAAAATCTCGGTAACGAACACTTGAAATATGGCACGTTTTGACTATTTTCATTATTTAATTGCCGATGTAGAATAATTACTGTTGTTCATAAAAATGATGAATTCCTTGGCCAGTAATTCAGAAAACTAATATATTTGCATGTTAAACATTTGATATATTTTTATGAATAATTCATATATGCGTAGAGCGTTTATAAATAATAAGCCATAAGTATGATTTTACAGTGCCTTGGCATGATATTCACACACTGTGCTTTTAAGAAAATAATATTTATATTTATTCTCTGTTATTTTCATTGAAGAAAATGATATCGTTAAAGAGATCACTAATAGAAAAAATATAAAATGTATGTTCAAGTATTTCGTTAATAATTCATATTAATTATCAAAAACGAACATCAAAAATATTCGCAGCTCGTTTTCACACGTATTTCACATATATTCCATGAAAGATTATATTTCTTAATTTATATGATATTTAATATTAATCTATATTAAAGGTATAGTAAGATTACATGTAAGTGACTATACAAATTATATAACCATTTATTTTATCCATCATTTGGAGATGTGCAATTTTCACTATTACTAAAAAATTTTGATTATATATATATGGAGCACATAGCGCACACACTATTTAGAAATATATCGAGCACATCTTCAATAAAATTGATAACAAATTCATTCGGGATATAATAAGAGACTTTGATATTTTGTATTAATAGCGAAAATTATCAAATATTATGTTAATTATTTATAATTATTATAATTATTAAATATTTTAATTATTTCGCATCATCTTGCATTACGCACAAGTAATAATCAAACGTTATTTTTATATTAGATTACAAACACATCTTTAAAAAAAAACAATTCAAGATGCGAGATCAGTTAAATATGTGTTCACGTATTATTTATATATTGTATTATTTAAGTTAGAGATTTATAAGAAAACGACCAAAGTATTTTGCTGAAATTTTCACATAACTTTTTGTAAACAAATGGATTATTTAAATGTTTGCCAGGCCTTGGACAATTGGGTAATATCCGATACGTAGCTATTGCCTAATCATCCTGATACTGATCATTACGGTAGCTTTTAATGTAGCAACGTTTGGCGATTAACATATTTATTGCAATAATACTTTGAAAATAGGTACCTGTATTATATCGCTATAATTGTCGTATTTGTATCCGTAATCATTCTATATCCTTTTATTATTTACATTATGGAATATTTTCATTCCACTTCTCACAATTATTTTAAGTATGTATACGCAGTTTTCTCGTCCTCTATTCTAATAATTCATGTGCAATGAAATGCACATTATTTACTATTAGATACGTACTTTGTATGTTTGTATATCACTATTATAGAAAAAATGTTCTTATTTATGTATCTACACGTAATTAAATTAATCGAAAATGTTTGTCGGAAAGCAAAAGCATTTTGCACATTCGATATAACAATTATATGTTTATTTATCAGTGTAATCGAGGAGTATATATCTAGTCTTTTATTGTACCGATAATAGTTTTGGTACATTGTGTGTAACGTATAATAAGTTATTCATTCTTTTTTCATAAAAACGAAAAAACAAGAGAAAATCGTACTAAGTATACTTTTACTAAAACGATGCATTAGTTTATCATACAAAATTAAAAAAGAAATAATAATTTTAATCATTGATACTTAAATATTGTTTATTAAATGCTGAAAAATGTTTTTAAATACGAAATGTACAAAGGATTTGAATTACAGTTTTATTTAAAAACGAATGCATCGCGTTTGATTCTAATAGAATAGAAACGGGTGTGAAGATATATACGTAATAACGTGTATATTATTTATTATTACAAGATTTATAAAAAAAAGATAACATTAAATATTTCCAGCATTATTTGGACAGTAAAACTTGGTAGATTAGTGAGCGCATTTTCTTAGTTTTTGTATTTTCAGATATAAAAAACCGCTGTTTGTATCTCGATTAATACAATAAAGGCACTTAAGGTCTAGCACTTATCGACATAAATAAAGATTACGACGATCACTTATTCGTTTTATTATTTACAATAGGCATACACGATATTATTTCAATTCTGGTTCGCGGTTAAAATTAATTTATCCCCGTATAGAGAATAAATATTAATAATATAGGAAAATTTAATTAAATATATTTGCAATTTAATTATAGAATATACATTCGATAGAATCTTTTACGATACCTCCCTCATAAAAAAAATGTTATTTATATTATTGTAACATATTTTATAAATAACATATTTTTAATATGTCTCGCTATGATATGCTGTAATCATAATTGACAATTCTTCGGAACGTTCAAGCTAAATTAGAAGTTTGCGAGTTTTTCTTAGTAAACAATTAAGCAAAGCGTACGAACATTGTTTCTTCATTGTGCAGAATGTGGAATTTACAAGAAGTGCAATTTCGTATTTTCGATTTTAATATAGTTATCAATATATAAAAAACTTTCTATACAAAATGTATGTGTATCTATATCTGATACAATATGTGAAATCACAGAACATTTTTATGGTTTTTATTTTTTTATCTCAAAAACGCGTCAAACTTATGTTCAACATATCAGTATTTCAATGATTGAATAGGTACCAGACACCTGATATGAACATACAGATTGAACAATTTTCTTATACATATATATATGATATTATTGTATACTTTTATAATTTCTTTGTATCATATGCAAGCGCGATGATATGTCTCTGATTTGACAAAATATGATGAGCAATCTTATGAAAAAGACAATAGAGATACACCATCGAACAGGACGGAGATGAGATGAGATGAAAACCGAATTTTGCCTGCAAAAATGTGAATTACATTCGCAGTCTTTTATTTTTGTGTGCATCTTTTTTTATAATTTATCGATCGATCTGTCATCTATTACTTATTAGAAAATATTTGAACGATTTTTCTATAACGCTATATATATTATTCTTATGTACAAAGATTTTAGATTTATTGCCATTGTTTGTATTGACTATTGTGTAAAAAATAGCCTCTTTCTCTTCGGCTTTTCATATAAAATACCGAACGAAAATCTCAATTTCTACATCATATAGAAATTACAAACAATACCAATACAATTTACATCTTGAAATTTTAGTTTTGGCAACGATAAAATTTATGACTTGAACGATCTTATCCGTGAAATAGATCGTGTTTTTTAATATATTATTTAATAATGAGTAGACAAATTTCTGAAATATTTTACAAGTTTGTATAAGTATAAATATTTTTTTAATCCTTATCAGCAAAAGACAATTATGCTTCGAATTATAAAAAAATGCATATAGATATTAAATAGAATAATAACGTGAGATATGTGATATTTCACATCATTAATTTTACAAATTAAATACAAACAACACGCAAATATTAATAATAATCCCTTTTTATCATCCAACTTGGAAGCTCAATAATACTGAATTTTTATCAGCTTCGAGAAATTATCGTTACTATATAATAGAATGAAAATATCCCCATTATTCTGATCACCATTAATGGTTAAACTAAATATTTATAAAAGTCCCTGTTTTTTTTTGTGTGTTTCTACCATTTATGTGCATCCTTTTCTCAAATCGGCTTGAGTAGTTTTCGCGTTCGGCCGAACAAATCTGAAAGCCGGTATACGCGACGCAGGTCTAGGAATTCCACTTATCACAGCAGCTGGTTTGCTTCCGGTGCTCCAATTGGTCGGCTGTCTCAACCGAGTCTTATTCTCAATTTTAGGCACTACTTGATTCGGATCCTACAAGCCAATCGATTTATATATTTGCTGTATATATTTGTAATGTAATAATTTATTTCTAATTCTTCTAAGTAGCAAACTAAGTATAGCAAAGTATATAATTTATATCGAATAAATAAGTTTGATCGGCTATTAGCGTGAAACGTTGAAATTTTGATTTTCGTAATATCATAATAAGTTTACATACCTCTGTCTTTTCAACTATTACAATTTCATCCTTGGTCTTTGTATTACCTTCGGCATTTCCTTAAAAAACACATTTTATTTACTTAAATTATATTTTATTTACTTAATTATTAAGTTAAATTATTCATTGTTAGATTTTAATTTAATTCTCCCCAAAAAATTATCTAATTACCATCATTGTTTAATGCGAGACTAGACCCAGTGGGGCTAATTAGTGGAGAGCTACATTTCATACTTAAGTCAGTATTTAAATGTCTGTCAATCTCGCGGTATTCTTCTATACCATTTTTTGAAATTGGAGAAGGCAAATTCTTTTTTGCTTCAACCCACGTGTTTTCTAGAACTTGTGTATTCGGTTTGGGCGCTGAGTCCTGCTTTAAACCTAGAGATGCAAATTTAAAATTATAACGATTTCTCAACGATATCTTTACATATTTAACATTAAATTAATTTTATATATTTTTTAAATGATAACTTAACACTTACTCTCTTCCTGCATTCGCACTAGTTTATGTAATTGTTCGATATTCATTGTTTGTTTGGTGCACGAATTATGACTGCTGCTGTCAGAGCACGTACTGAGTCTGTCATCTAAATCGGGAGCGCTGTGAACACTATGAGTGCTCTCTATGCTCTCCGTTGAGCCGGCAATCACACCCTTCATCGGAAACTGATTCGTATTCACGTTGGCCTCGAATAGTCGTTGCTCAGAGCCGTTTTTCATCTTGCCGTATAGATGTAACTTGCTCGGCAGCTGCGATTTCTCCGCGATGTTCTGTACGATATTGGGTTGCGAACCCTTGATGTATCCTATACTGGATATGCCCGTGCGAACAGGCACGCCGCCGGCACTCTTCAGCAAACTCGACACAAGATTGGGATTAGATTTTTGCAGAAACTGTGGCAATTTCGACAATGTTCTCAATGCGTGCTTCTTTTGCTGCGCTTTCGGAAGCTGGGGTTTGCAAAATGTGCTATCCATATTCGGATGCGTCACGACGTTTTCACTGGTGGTATTGTCAGTTCTTTCAATGGGGTTGTTTTTCTTTGTGAAAGTATAAAATTTACGTTGGTCCATTGGCAATTCCTTTTGAGCAGTTACAGTCGTTTCGTTCTGGCTCGTATATTGATTGGTCATTCTCGTAAACGCCGTCTTTTTGTACGTGTGATATTTGTTCGTCGGAGAAACATCAGTCTCATTCTTGTTACAGACTACGTGAATATTCTCCTTAGTGTCCCTCAAGCCGGGATGATCGCTAGGGATATGATTGTACGTGGAGTCCAATTTACGCTCGCCACTTCGTTGAATCTCTGCCAGCAACTCTCGCCTCAACGACATTGGAGCTTTTAATGTAGGATATAAAGTTGACTGCGACTGGTCCAAATGCTTTGTAGCGAATTTCGACATTGCAATTAGCATATTTGAATTCATCGGTGTAGACTGATTATAGATAGGTACCTTGAAAGATGTATTTAAAGTGCTCTCCTTCATGCGTGCCTCATGTGTAAAAAGCACCGAGGATTCGGTTTCGTCTAATATATTACATATTACATTCAAATCATCTTTATTTACGCGCATTGTAGGTATATATGTATCGTTAACAATTGATATGGGCGAATTCGATTTTTCAGCGTCTTTCGCTGAGGATAGATACGTGGTATCTAGTGTAGACTTAACGTCATTACTCGCTTCATTTTGTAATTGCACGAAGGTGGCATCGGCGTTAGGCTCGGCTACAAAGGTGGAAGACAAAGTGGCTGTCTCTTCTTTATCGAGACTCGATCTTGCTGACGTTCCACTAGAAGCTCTGGCGTTATAGGTCTCATTCAAGTCTGCTTTCTGCTGAAGAAATTCTTTGCAGGTGTTGCTTGGAATACAATACATCTTGTCCAATGTAATTGTATTGTCAGCATTTTGCATCACGAATGTCTCATTATTGACATTATCAGAGTTTGAGCTTTCTTCCATGTCGCTGCTGTTTTTAGCTGTATTTTTATTTGTTATATATACTGGTATCATATCGTTTTTAGATGAGAATATGGAGTCGTTTATAGACGAGATAACAGACGTATATAAAATAGAAGGCTGGGACACGTTCATCAACAAATCGTTGAATTCGGGCTCGCCTAAATTTATAAACGAATCTATTCCTTTGGATTGTGACATGTTCAGAAAAGCTTCCATGCTTTCATGTCCTGATATTACTGAGTTTTCGTCGGATAGAACGTTCACAGCCATTCTAGTGGATGGCTTCAAAATTGGTGGCACAGATTCTTCATCTCCAATTATTGCAGGTAAACATTTTTCCACCTAGGCAATGAAAATTCAAACATTTATAATAATGTGTTAATTTTAATTAATTCATGGTATAAAAATAAAACAAAAATATTTTATAATTAGTTTTATAAACTTAATATATTTTAATACAAATTTTTATTTACTTTAAATATATAAATAAGAGAAATTCACTTAATAAATTTTTAACATTAAATAGTTACATATGTAAATATATTAAACAGGTGGACAACTTACATTTTCTATGTGAGTAATATCTGTATCTTGTAGTTTCCGTACATTCGTTGTAGGCGGTAGTCCTTCGAAAATCGATTCAAAGCTCATTCGAGCCGATCGTTTCTTAGGTCTGGTGAATGTTCTTGTATCGATGCACTTTTTGTTATCTAGATACATATTAAATTTAGTAGCAATGGTAGCAAGCAATACTTGGATTATAATGATGTATATAAGATTATAAAGCAAGCTGAGAACATTTAGCGGATAAATTAATGCGATATTATCATGATTTGTACTTCGAACATCCAATTCGGGTTCTGCCTTCAGCCAGGCATATAGATCCTGGATTGTAGATTCAGTCGGGCAATGCGGAGGCATATACAACCTAATAAGAAACAATCTTAAATTAATGATTAAATCGAAATTAAGAAAATCAAAATCAGTTAAGTTTATTCCTTAACTTTGAAGCGAAATAAAAGAATTCATATTTAATTTAGTATGTTAACACAGAATATAAAAGTTTTTTTTGCCTTCTATATTTTTAAATTATCTTAAACTTATACATAATAAGTCAATTGATAAGATTATAGATAATTCTTAAGTACATATAATTGACTCAAGGAAGAGTAACATATATCAAACATAATGAAAATTGCAGAGTCTATCACTCGAATCATATTTCTTCTCCAAACAACACATACTCTCCAGAAGAGTCAATTTCAAATCAATTTCAAATATATCATTATTTATTATGCTTATAATATTTTTATTATATTTTTATTCATTTCCCGAATAAAATCGAATAAATAAATAAAGCTAAACACATTGGGTGTTCCAAAGAAGTGTGAGCCGATGAAAGAGCCACCGCCGGGCAAGCAACACCCACCAATTGTCGTCGTCGAGCTGCAGATCCGACAGGTCGACGCGGTCGACCTCGTCGACGAGGTAACCATCGTGAGTGTGTTCCGCGCGCGTGACAGTCTCGCTCGGATCCGTGGTGCTCGCTGACATATTTCGCGATCGAGTGTTATCGTGTCGTGCGTATACGTAGACACATATTTCACCGTTCCCGGGTACTCGCCCCCCGAAGACGCGCGCGTGCGAAAATAGCTCAGCGGGAGAGAAAGAGAGAGAGAGAGAGACCGCGAGGGAGGGGGAGCGGATTTAACTCGCGACGAGTAGGAACGACGGCGACGACTCTGGCTGCGGACCGGAAGGGAAAAAAATGATAAGATCACGGCCACCTGGGTCTCGGATCTCGTCGCGGGACATAACCACGGCGAACGCGAATGCTACGCTGCGCCGAGACTGCGTTATTTTCGTGCTCACGTCACGGCGCACGTGGCGCGAGATCGATCATAGACGTCGCACCGGACGGCGAATTTCGGATTCCGAGGTCCAAAGTCCTCATTTCCATTGAGCCACGACTTTTCCGGACCAATAGCGATGGCGACGTCGCGACGAGGAAACGCTTTGCGTCTTTTGTCCAAATCAACCGGGACTCCGAGTCCAAACTTTAATCTCCATTAAAAAACAAATGCCTTCCTGAAAATTAGAAGCTTTGCTGATAAAGTGTAAAAAGAAGTTGCGTAATTTTTCCCAATATTCCTGATTCTTTCGTATTTTCCGTCTGATTTAACTAAGTTAATATTACATTTCTGACATTTTCAATTTTCTTGTAATATTTTATTCTTTTCTTTTCTTAATGAACAACTTTATCTTTGAACCTTTGTAGCTGAACTCTTCATCTTTTTATCTTTTTCATCAAAAGACAACTTCAACCAAGACAAAATTTCCAATTTTCTAACTTTATTGTTCAATCTTTTTCCATGTTAAATAAGAAAAAATAATTCTCTATTTACGTTAACAAAATAATACCAATATTATTTATAACACAGATTAGTTAATCGGTATATGATCGAAGTCGTCCTACGCCGATTCGGTTTCGAGTGCAGAAAGTGCAATGCTGCGACTCCCGCGCGTCGACCGAGTCGAGAGATCGCGATTGGTCGCGATTCGCAACCGCCGTTCATCCCTCTTCGTATCGCGCGTTTATCCGCGATCCAACCGTCAAGAGGCAGCGACCGGTTCGCCGTGCTTCGTTGTTCGTTCCCTGGTTTGGTCAGGTTTGGTTTTCGCCTCTCTCTCGCGCGGATCCCGACTCCGTGATTCGAAGGTAGGACCCGCCAAGCGGAATCCAGCGTCTAATCGCGGTGCCGCGGGTGGTGCGATCCTGGTATCTCGTCGCGCGCTCACGACGTACCTCGCCGTGACGTTTTTCTCGCGCGCGCACTTTGTCCCTCCACCACGTTCCGTCCTCCACCACGTCCCTTTCGCTCCGCGTCCGTTTTCGCATTTCGTTTCGTTCGCCGAACGACCACGTCGTTCCCACCCGATCGTTCCCGACCGAATTCTCGAGCGTCGCGAGGCGCGAATCTCGGCGCCCTTCGGTCTCGTCCTCTCAATGTCATTCCGCGTGCCGTCTCGCTCCTCGCCGACGCTCTCGCCACGCGCGACCGAAAGTCCGCGAATGATCCGCCGCTCCTGAGACATCGGTGCTCGCGTGCGGATTCGCTCGATGGGATCGCCAAAAATTCGAGCGCAATTCCCTACCACGTGTCGAAAATCGACGCGACTCTACGAGGACCCTCTTGCGTTCCTCGACGTGCGTTTCGTGCTCCGACTAACGCGTTATCTCATTTACCGTTGCACCGATTGCAATTTTTCATGCGATCTCGTCTCCCTACGGAAATCTCTTCGGTACAGACAATTTCAACACGCTCCGCAAGCATCACGTCACGTTGCACATTCTTGTGTCTGAGAAATTTAACCGATTTCCTAGATTTATCGCCTGAAACAGTAGTTTGTAGCTGAATTGTTGAAACGTTTTTTTTTCACCGAGTGTTTTGCCCCTTGAGACAACAAATTTTAGGATTATAAATCAAGATTTTTTTTTTTCATTCAGTTGCCTCGTGTGATGTCAAGAATTTTTGTTGCTCGTGTCTACCAATGTAAATTAACTCCAATCTCGGTTTAATTTATTCCTTTTTTTTTCTAATTCTTAAAATTAAAGAAAGATGCAAAAAATAAGTTGAGATTAAAGTTAATCTACACTGGTAGCTAGAGGTAGATTTTTCCCTGCTATTCATTGTATATAATAATCGAGCTACTTACACGCTTCTTTACCTATTTATTCTAGAATTATGTTGCAAAAACAAAGTATTAGAGACCTGCTCAGAATTAGTCGCTTATTTTTTCTTTTTATTCATATATACACCTAGTATCATATATTACATCCGTATATAAATGTTAGCACTGCTTCAGTGATCGAGCCAAGTAGAGTTATCATGTATTGTACAGTGTACAAATACACAAGTACATGTAATTTTCTTCAGTCTACGTAAAATTCAAGCAAATTGAAGAGGGTTTGACGATACCGAATTTACAATTTTAAAGCCGAACGCTAAGGGACTTAGATTAATAATAAATAATCGGCCAAAGATGGAGAATTGATAGCGACACGTTTGAATTGTAGTAATATGACAACCGATCCGGAACGCGCCGCCAATGTTAGCGGTACAGAATCCGTCGAAGACGAAGACGATAACGATCGCAAAATTTTATGTAGAACTGACGTGTTAGCTGCTCTTCGAGATGGTATTACTGCACCAGGATTAGAGGTATTGCAATATTATTTCCCGTCTTCATTCGGCGGACCATATATACATATCTTTGAAATTATTACAAACAGATTTTGCTAAACGCGTCGCGCATCATTTCACAATGGTATTGCAAAAATCTTTTTCTGATTCGCATGCTTCCCCCGTTGCTTGTTTGCTTTTACATCCCATTTAACTGACAATTTTTAACTGAATAATCTTACTGTTCATTACGCTTTTCGTCGAATTGTGAATAACATCCATAATTTGCAGATTTAAATCAAATTTCATCGCCAATTCATGCGAAACGTTCAATCTGTAATCTCAATCAATAACTTGTTACATTTGAGCGCAGTAAAGTTTCACAAACGCAATTGCATTTTTTTTAGCAAATGCAGTCTCTTCCTGCTCCCGTCAAACGCAGGATCAAGGCACTGAAACAACTGCAACTTGTCACTACTAATATCGAGGCTAAATTTTACGAGGAGGTCCATGCTTTGGAATGTGAATACTATAAAATGTGTGCACCCTTGTACCAGAAGCGGTGTGAGATAATATCAGGTGCTTATGAGCCAACCGATGAACAATGTGTTTGGGATAGCGATGATGATGAAGAAACGCTAAATAATTATATGAAGGAGAAGGCAAAGATCGATGATACTGCAGAGACAAAAGAAGCGTATGTTTTTTTAAAATTAATATGTATCTGCTAAGAAAAACTAAGAAAGTTTAGATGTGATTAATTAAATAATTGTCATTAATTGCTGCATATTAATTTGTATAATATATTTTAGAACGGAGAATGAGGATGATATTAAAGGCATCCCAGATTTCTGGCTAACAATATTTAAGAATGTAAGTACACTATCCGAAATGGTTCAGGAACATGATGAACCGATCTTGAAGCATCTACATGATATCAAAGTAAAATTTCTGCCGTCGAATCCAATGGTAAGTTATGGAATAAAGTAAATAATTATAATAACTAAAAAGGAAGCCTGATTTAAATTAATATTTTTTTAGGGATTTGTCCTCGAGTTCTACTTCACGCCCAACGAATATTTCTCTAATTCAGTGCTTACTAAAGAATACATTATGAAATGTACTCCAGACAAAAATGATCCATTCAGTTTCGAAGGACCAGAGATATATAAATGCAAAGTAAAGTTTTTACTTAATCTAATTAATTTTTAAGTACAATACTAAAACTGAAAACTTTTTCGTAGGGTTGTGTGATTGATTGGAAAAAAGGCAAAAATGTTACAATAAAAACTATTAAGAAGAATCAAAAGCATAAATCCCGAGGATCCATGCGTACTGTGACGAAAACAGTTCAAAATGATTCTTTCTTTAATTTCTTCAGTCCACCAATTGGTAATTAATATTTCACATATCTTTTAATTCTCTATATATCGCAATAAAATTACAAGCCAACGTACTTGATTTGTAATTTAATTTTGATGCAAATGCTTTCATACACAGTGCCAGAAGACTCGGAAGCTGATATGGATGATGATACTCAAGCTCTACTAACCAGCGATTTCGAATTAGGCCATTATATTAGAGAACGCATAGTTCCTAGAGCTGTACTCTACTACACAGGTAACAAATATTACAATTTTTTATTATAAACAAGATGTGTAAAATTTTTATTAAAAATTATAAAAATTATGTGACACATAAAATTAATCAAAATCATTTTAAATTTCGAATGTATCTATAATTAGGATATTCCTGTGTATTTTCGAAGTTTCATGAGACATTTAATTACAGGTGAAGGTTTAGATGATGAAGAAGAGGATTATGAAGATGAGGAGGAAGGGGATGATGACGAGGATGAAGAGGACGAGGAAGAGGAGGCCTCCTCTCCTGCTAATGCGCCTCCAGGTGGGAAACAAGGCGATGATCCCAATGAGTGTAAACAACAGTAGAATTACATTAATTGTGCCGTAATGAAAAAAAAAAAAATCGTTCGTGCGTTACAGTATGCAACAACACACTAACGACACCTCTGACCGATAACTGCCTAGATAATCCTGCATCTTGTGGCTCCAAATGTAATCCCCCGTTCTTTGTATCAATCATCTAATCATATCATATCTCCTATTCCAGATCAAGCATAGAACTCTTCAACATACCAGTGATACAAAAAAACATAAAAAAAAAAAATTATGCGTACCACACCTTCCCTATACTCGCCGTTGACGATGAGTAGAATGTGCGCCTCATTATACCTGTGCTATAAGGTCTAATCATAAGTATATGATAATTGCTCTCACTCTCGAACACTAATTATTATCAATTTTTAATTGCTTCATTTTATACTACTTGTTACGTTTATATGCGCCGACAGAGAGGTTGTTTGAATTCTTTTCCGAGAAACGCACGTTGCTCTATGGATAAATTTTTGGGTACTGTTGAAGCATTTTTAATACAAAAGTGAAGAAAAAAGTATTGTTGTGTTCAGTGTTTCATTTGTCCTCTTTATTCCTTCATAAAGTATCCTTCCAAGATCTCCGTAAAAAGAATAATCTTTTCGGTTATTTACAATTGTTATATTAGTCATGCTTTTTCGTTTATAAATTCGCTACGGAAATGTTTGATACAACGATTTTGTGTTACGTCGAAATGGCCAATATTTTATAATATTTTAACGTGGTATAAAACGCACTATGTCAGGTGTATGAAAATATAGTATAAAAAAATTTGCATATATCCCGTTTTCAACTTTCGAATATTATTAAAGAAAAATCTTCGAATCTTGGTTTAAAACCAGACTTTTCCGAAAGGGCTTTTCAAAATTTAGTTTTATCCTTACGAAATAAATCTTTCGGACTTTAATAACACTTTTTACGTTATTTATACGTAATTTGTAATTTCGATGTGTATGTGTATCGTGTGGTGTAAAAAAATTTTAATTGATTTCTATACTTTGACTCAGAAATCAGTTATTTTTCAGTTCAACAGTAATCTTCGGAGAACTTCTAGCCATGTCAGCTATATTAAATTGTGGACCAGACCGTAGATTTACAATTAACGCAGAATTAAACAAGTAATCATGTAACGATGTATGATTTCATAACATTTTTTTATATCTGTATTTAAATTTCATATGAACATTCATGCATATTAAATTTGATGAACACCTAGGTATTTTGCGTTAAAATGCGGCAATGCTGTGCAATATTACATGTCAATACGATCGAATACGTGCGTCATCGAAAAGAATGTATTAATTATTGCAGATTTGCGATTACATTCATGCATTCATAACCGATTGGATGTTCTTACAGAAAAATTCAAAAACGATTTGCATCAGGAGAGAATTGACGATGTAATCTTGCACAGCGTATCTAAATATCTTGTATATAATGTAATACAGGGATATATATATATATAAAAGAGATACCTTATTTCTAATAAAACAAACTACGCATTTGATATTATGGTACCTAGAATGTTGTAAATAAATAACTGTACAAGGACTGAAAAATTGATCGAAATAATTGCAAATTAATTTCGTGGAAATATCAAATATGTCATTTTTATCGTTAAATGACGCGCATCTAACGGTAAAACGATAATAATAAATACAAAATCGCTTTACTTTACGATTCTTATTATTGAGGCGGTTTACTTGCAATCGAATTTTAACCGTTTGCATGTATCGCGTTTGTTTTAATCCTCTAAAAAGTACTTATAAAAATACAATTTCTAGATAATGTATTATCTCTCTCTCTTTTTCTGTCTAGAGTTTCATATTGATGTAATGACGAAACTCTAAAGTAATTATTAAAATTTTCATTAGGCCATGACTTAAGGATGAAGACGATGATACAAGATAATGTGCGATGAAGGTAGGAGAACTAGGTACCATTTTGCTTTCGCAAAATATACCGATCAGACTGCAACAAGTTAATAGAAAGAAATAAAGCGTATGCCTTTTCTTTCATTTTGTAGGAATGGCAGGTAAAGTCTTATCCTGATCCCCTCCTTCATTTTCAGTATATATAGGGCTGGGAGGTTCGTTATTCAATTACCAATTTAAACACAGAAAAAAAATTATTTTAATCCTGTGCCCGTCTCATAATATTCTTTACTAAGCGTTTTCCTCTTCATCTTCATCCTCGCACGATACTACCTCGGTACTACGAGGCAACAGCATAGATACATGTCCGTATCTAAGAAAAAATTATTTCATTTAAATTTTCGAACATCTTGTATTCTATATAAATAATAGTTAGATATATATCTGATAAGAGAGAAAGAGAGGCATTTAAATTGAGATACTTGAATATCTTAAAAAGAAAGCATTAAAAAAATGTTTTAAGAATTGGATGATTTGAAAGTGGACAAATAGTAAAATCAATTTTCGAAAAAAAAAAAACCGATTTTTTTAGATCACATTGGAAGTCATCCCTTCTATAATAGTTCACAAAATATTTTGTATTTCAAAATGTGCCAGAATAAAGTATAAGTTTAGCCAGAGAAAGAATAAAATTATTGATTTTGTAATAATTCTATTTTAATACTTTTATATGCAGAATAACTAGAGGAATCAAATATTAAAAAAATCATACAATTTCATTCAAAAAAAGGGGGAATCTTCATGTAATCTTAAGAAAATTGATTTTTTTCGAAAATTGATTTTACTATTATTTGTTTCATGATCTTTCAGATCATACAATTTTTGTTTAAAACATATTTCTTAAATATTAAATGTTTAAATTTAAATATTTCCTTTTCAAGATATTCAAGATACTCAATTAAAATGCCTCATCCTGTACATATATACATATTTCACAATTACATTATGTATCATATATATATATATATATATTGTTTTTTATCATATAGTTTAATAATTCTACTTACTTGCTGCTTCTGTACTTCTCTTGTATTGCTGTTTGCTGCATGTTGGGAGCATTGGAGAAGGTTCTGCTCAAATATATAATACATTCCTTAAGAGTCTTCAAATTGTATCCAGTTGACAGTTCCAATTCGTGTGGCCAGATCTCTTCCTGTAACGTATGTCGCGCTAGTGCTACTGCAGATGCAGCCAAGTGACTGGGCAAATATTGTAAGTACGGGTCTCCTTCGAGCATTGACAACTCGCACAAGTACTGAAATAACATACAAAACATGTTAAAAACTAAAAAAAGGAAAAAAAATTTAAAAAAGTTCGGAAAAAGTAACATTTAAATATTTAAAGATTTATAATTATTGAATTACCATTGCCAAAAATCTAATTTTGTCCGGTAAGTTATTGCTGATACAATATTCCATAAGGAATGTAAAATGCGTTGGTACAGTTAAATCAAATGATAAAACCCTCAGTATCAAATTCTCCATTTTTATCACTTGTGTCTTCGAATATGTATCATCTGTGATATATACAAATTCTCCTACATCGGGCGGATAAATTTCCTCGTATTTCCTATTAAAGACATACATAATATAAGTAAAATAAGAATTTTTTAAATAAGAATTTCATTCGAAAACTGAGGTGTCGATAGATTATTTTCAATAAGATTTGGAACATGATTATTCAAAATAAACTCACGCCGCAATAAACATTGCAGCAGTCCCAACGAGTTGTAACTTTGTTTTTACAACGCTCATGTATGATAAAAAGCGATCGATATACGAAATCGATAAATAAAGCGTCTCATCTTGCAATCGATACTCTTCAGCTACCTCTACGAGCCAATCTATCAATATAGACCTCATTGAATATGTAATATCCGGTTGTTTCTTCATATAACCAGGCTTTGGTCTATGTAGTGTCTGAAAAAAGATAATTAGACTGTTTAATTTAGTATTGAAATAGTATTGAAAATAAAAGAAGCTTTCAACAGAGTTCTTTCTCTAGATGAATATTATTTTCTTCATACTGAAAACTATTAAATATTTAAATTTATATTAAAAATATTTAAATTAAGCATTATTAACTTAACACTGCCCAATTAAATCTCGTCATTCAATTTTTACTCAATTTACTTTAATATTAATTTATGCAAATTAATGTAGAATAAAAACAAGTGTATATACCTCTGCTACTCGTAAATAATTGAATATATCAGCCCTGTATTCATCTACATCAAAGAAATTAGTTCTCAATTCCTTATTACATTCTCTTCTGGTTCTATACCCTTCGTTGGAAGAATTGCTATATGTGAGAGACTTCTCCAATGACATCCCCAGAGACATAGGACTGTCTTTCGATAAGACATCATCTTGCTTATTTTGACCGACTTCTTCGATCTTACTACAAAATACATAAGTAGAAGTGCTATCTACAGTAGTGTGTATTTCTAATCTCGGCTGTTCTCTATTGGATTTTGCTGTTGTTTCTTGTACAACTTTTGCCTCCTTCTTCTCTTTTGAGTTCCTAAGTGCGACGGATGTCTCTTCTTCTAACTTATCCTCATAAATCTTGAAGGTTGGTTCCTCCTTCTTGTAAAAGTCCTCATCATAAATTTTGAAAGACTCGGATTGCGTGGGTATAAACGGTTTCGCTTTGATATACTTCTCATCTTTGTAAATCTCCTGCTAAAAGAGAAAAATAAAAGAAACTCTACAATACATGTGAGTAACTGTATGTTATAAATCATTTAGCAATAATAAATGTTCAATGTGATTCTCGACTCCAGAATAACTAAATATGGGAACCGTGGAAGAAAAACTAACTTAATCTCTGTGCAGCAGGAAAACTTTGAAATCTGCCAGAAGAAAGTAATTTCTTATCAATAGTGATCTATAAACTTCCATTAGTTTTTAATATAAATCTTAATTTATCTATGATCTTTGATGGATTCTTTCGACAAAAGGTGCGAATGTCGACATGTCGCGGCAACGTGGCTCGCGATGTCGACCGTTGTGTCGAGGAGGGCAAAGCGAGACCGATGAGGATGGGAAACGGCGCTACGTACAGGCTTCGTCCCGTTCCGCAGGCAATTGTTGTGCAGGACACCGAGGACGGCGCGTTTCGCCTGGTGCAGCACTTGGGTCTGCGTGTTCACGGCGGTGGCGGCGGCGGCGAGGTTCTCCTTGCCGCGACCGCGCAGCTCGGCGGCGATGCGATTTTCCTGATCCTCCTGGTGTATCCTGATCGTGGCCATTATCGCCGTGGCTCGCGATGGTACCCCTCACGCACGAAAGAGATCGAGCCGACAACGTCGTGTACGAGACCGCGGAACTCCTCCGTCGCCGGGACGAAACACCGGACCAGGTGAGAAGAAAAGATTGCTCTGCCGATAAATAACGGAGCGCGCGCGTCCGTCCCGTTTTCTTCGCGTGCCGCGACGAAACGTAGATGCCCCCGATCGCTCCTACAGTCGGCTAGACATGACAGGGATTGCGGGAGATCGGGCGAACTTGGCAACCAACGGGCCCACGGTTGCCGTTTGATTTCAAACAAACGTAACACCGACAGCTGGCGAGACGTTATCGAGAGCGTTGCGCGAAATCGGCCAATCGCAAGCGTGGGAAATGCGCCGGCCAATCGCGGCGTCGCCCGCTCGATCGTGCGTTCGCAAACGCGTTCTTTTGCGCGTTCGCGCGTGCGCGATTTTAAAAGGGACGAATGCCGCGGAAAATATTCCGGTCGTTCTCATGGATAAACATATTCGCGAAAAGACATTTTAGATTACGTTCCAAAACGTTTTTTCCAAAGAAAATTTTACTCGATATACTATAGCATACGTTACGTATATTATATATTTTGGGTAATATTTTTCTCGGAAAGGACATTTTGGAATGTAGCCTTAAATAGTAAAACTGGCGAGTCAAAGGCCGGTATTCATAATCGAATCTTATATTTAAGATCATTTTAAGTATACGTTCCATTCTATGATATACATAACATAATACTATAGATTGGAGCGTGTTGGAGCAAATAGGAGCATATTGGGGCATTGCAACGCGAACAAACCTTGTATGTAGTAAGCTTTAAGCCTCAAGAAATTGACCAATAATACTCAATTTTGAAAAAAATAATCCGACCGGGACAAAAGCCCATATCAGACTAGAAATTGGGATTGAGATGGTATTGCAATTTAACTAATCAGAAAAAAGAAAATCGATATCAAATTTGTAACTATATAATTCGATTCTAATTGCTTTTTCCGTATTAAACAATAGAAAATTAGTAATTCTATTTAGCAAAATAGTACAAGCATTATTTGATAAGTTAGTCATTGATTAAAGTTAATCAGAATGATCAAAGTTATTCGAAAACTGTCATTTTTAAATTCAATTATGATCGGTTTGCTTAAAGCTTATGTTTTCACAAAAAGAACAAAAAAATTGTGTTATATTCTATAATATAATTTTTAAATCTGATGAGATATATTTGATATGTACACTACTCAACAAAAGCGCAGTGTTGTTGCGCCTCTGCGATTGACCAATCAGAGAAGAAAGCATCATATATTACGCACAATTATTGGTCCGTCACTGAATCGTAATAATACTGCGATCTCATTGGGTGCAGCGGATTCGACAGTCGAGTGAGCGTTCGCTGCTATTGGTATATTCTTCTAGATTCATCGTGGATCTAAAAGTTTATTCCAATCACAAGCAATAATCACTAAGCGCTCACTCAACTGTTGAATCCGCTGAATGCACCCATTGGTTGCGTTCAGCAGCTTAGTAAGCGCTTTGCGCTGATTGACTTATACTTTCAGATCTAAATTGATATAGGACTATTCCTCTAGATCTAAAAATATAATCCAATCAGCGCAAAGCGCTTACTAAGCTGCTTTCTCTGCTGAACGCAGCCATTGGGTGCATCCAGAAACACGACCGCTCACCAAGCGCTCATTGAGCAATCGAAGATGATTGGTTGGATCTAAAGGTAAGAACCAATCATCTTCGATTGCTCAATGAGCGCTCGGTGAGCGGTCGTGCTTCTGGATGCACCCATTGTGACCCATAAGCGAATTAATCAAGAATTCACGAATCGTAGATTGATATTTTAAAATTCTTGATCATGATTGGTCGATTCACCCGCTGCTTACGCACGTTTTCGTCGCCACGTTCCGAAATTACGAAGGGATGCATTTGCGAACGCGAAACTGCGTGGTGCGAAAACGACGGCAAGGAACGAGCAGGTGGGAGGTTTGCAATTTCGTCGTATTTAGATTTTACGTTTCTTCACCCGGGCATTTCCCGTTTCGCGTTTCAAGAACGCGTGTGATGATCGTATATTCGCTCATGCTCGAGCGACGCGCGATCCGATAATTCTTGCACGCTGACGGACGCGGAACGCGAGCAACTTCACACTTCGTTGCGATTCGCGCGCGTGTCGAAGCGGTCTCATAACCTCGTGCCGGACGAGCGAGCAGAATAGCGGATTCGTGGTCGTATCGTGGAGGATACGTCGCATCGGCACCAAGTCTGCGCGGCATCGTTTGTCAACAGAAGAGATTCGGCCCCGGGATCAGAATGAGCCCGCTGAACAGGGGTCCTCTCATGGGACCCAGATTGCCGCCGGCCGGCGTGCGGCAGCCACCGCTTCCACCGCCCAGGTTCGTGGGTAGACCAACGCCGCATGTTATGCCGCCGCGGATGCTACCGCCGCCGTTAAATCCGATGTTCGGCCCGCGGCAGAGGTTGCCACTGCCGCTGAGACCCGCCAGCGGTGCGTCCCGGCCCAACGGTATGCTGCCGAGGTTCCCCGGTGGTCCCAGAGCGCGCGGCATGGCGCCTATCGTACCGTCGATGGTACCACGTGGCTCCGGATTACCGCGCGGACCTCCCATGCGACCGTGGCCGCGACGGATGCCACCGCCATCGCAGATGATGCCGCCCATGAGGGTCCGATTCGGCGCGGGCAACGGGAATGCCAAGGGCAAGGGTAACTCCAAGAAAGGCAAGATCGAAGTACGTAGTCTGACTCTTGTTGCATTGTTAAAAATTGCTCTCATCCCTGAATCGCATTAATCTCGGTAGAAATGTTAAAAGAGCTTTTAATTTATTTGATTCAATGATCGTATCTATTCCCAACAGATTTTTCAAAATCAAGATCGTTTCTGGAATAATTGTAATGATGTACTTTTGTTGCCTTCAGAAACTGTAATTTAATGGGAAAATTAAGTTTTCTTTTTACAATGTATGATAACATACAGACAGCTACATTTAGAAAAATTTTGTATTAGTTATTAAGTTTGGCATTTAAATCTTATTGGAAAATATAATTATTTAGGAATTAGAATTAAAAAAGCCATGGATGACAGACGAAATTCGTAATGAGATTCAAAGAAAAAACAAACTGTATGCTAAAGCAAAAAAGAACAAAGATGCAGTAGAATGGGAGGAATTTAAGGATCTGCGAAACAAAGTAACGAGGATGATAAGAGATGCAAAAAATGAATATCTTGCAAAACATCCTGAACAGGTATTTTTTTGTCTCTGTTGAGCCAAAATTTTTATATTTTTTTAAATTTTGTTTTTATTATTTTTTTCTCAAATACTTTTACAGAGAAAATATTAATTTAATATGTAATTGCAATAATATTACTTTATCTTTATACTTTTTCTTTTTTCAATATAATATTTTAATAATAGCTTTTTTACATCCTTAATCTATATTATTTAATATAAATTTATAATTTTCAAATATGTATGCATGTGATAATAGACGTACCTATGTATGTGTTAATCAGCATACGTATAATGCACAAATTATTACATGGGTGAAGAATAATTTGTACAGTAATCCTTTGGGCTCTTATTGTATATAAGAAATAACTCACTTTAATTACATATTTTTTAAAATTAGGAAGAGTCAATGAAACATTTTTTTATGTCTTATTCTAAAAATGAAAGCACGACTTTTAAATAAAGGGTACTTTTCTAATTACTACATACAATAAATTTTTCTCTTTTAATATTAAAATTAGATGTAAAATAATAAAATGGTACAGTATGAGTTCATATAAAGTGATTTGGTATTTATTGAGAAGTCATGAGATGTTACTACTTGCATCTCAGATTTATTCAACAATAAATTGTATATATTTTGTTTCTTCTTGATGGCAGATGTAAAATATGCAATGTAAATTAATAGACAAGATATGAGAGTGAGTTAACAGCAAATATATTATTATAAAATGTACTTTTTTTGAGTTTAAAGATATATTCTGCAAACATATGGTAGTCATTGTGCGACGAAAATCTGGTCTATTTCCTTCAATGTTGATGGAACGCTTACTTTGGTTTTACAGGGTGATCAGAAAACAGATGATAACAATAGGAATGAATCCGAGGGTGTTCAGAAAACTGACAATTCATCTGAACAATCAGAACAAACGGAGCAAAAGGAGGAGGCCCAGCCTTCCAGCAAACAGGCACAGTCTTAAGCTTAAGAGGCTACTCCTCCTGCTAAAGAATTATATAAATCAAATTATATACAACAAATTATATACACAAGTATCTGTTTTCAAACTTCAGAACGATTTGATTCTGTTTTGATTATCTAGCAAATTTTTTTCTCACATCATTGCTATAAATTCTGATCTTGATATATGTAGATATTTCATCTTTTTTTATTATTTTTGCAACATAACGTTTAATGTGATGTCTTTTGTATTATTTACATCATAAGTATATGCCATTTAAAACTATGTTGATAAAGATACAATTATAAAGATAATGTTGAGAAAGTAGCAGCTAATTGAAATAACAATGGCTTTTAGAGCATTAAGTCATCTCTGTAATAATTAATGATTTATTTCATTTCTTTTTGTATATTATATATTGATATGTGTCTACTTATACAAATATAGTGTCAAATATAGTTCATCACATAAGTACTTGTAATAGACAGTTAACTAGATGTAATAATTTTTTATCAGGCATGTGAAAACTGGCCGCTTGTGAATAAATTTTTTTTCATATCTAGTATACATGGTCAGTGTACAGTGCCGCAAGCTATATATATATGAAATAGTAACAGAATCACGGTGTTTAAACTGTGACATTAAAATAGATAACAAATTTATAGATTATTTACATAAAATAAATATTTTAATGTACACAAGAAAATCTGACATAGCTTGTGGTTCTGTTAGATTAATATCATAAATTTTATAAATAATCATGGTTATATATATGTATCATATTTAAGATACTTGTTCATTTCATAAATGACTTCCACAAAATATAGAATGACATAAAAGAAAATGAATTTGTAATTGAAATGCGTATAAAAATAAATCATATTTCTATAAGTTCTAATTCTCTGGTGTTCCCCATCATTTTTATCATTATGAATCACTTGAATATATTGAAACAATCGTTCTGAATTATGAAAATAATCTTTTGTGATTTTTGCAATTTAATAATTTACATTTAAAGATTGATGCAATAATTAATGCAAACCTGATATATACATAAGTCTAGTTCTAATACATGAAATAGAAATGCATATATTAACATATTATTGATATATTTTTCCTGATAACAGTAGAGAGAAATTGTGATTACGATTACTTTTTTATATTTTATTATTGTATAAAATTTTTCTGAAATATTTCGACGATCTTTTAGTGCAAGTAAAATGCACTACACAAAATGTGTATATTACTATTGAAAAATGATTAATTAATGCTTCGACAAAATATGCGTAAATTTATAATTGTTTAAAAAGGAGTAAATGATGAATGGAAGACCTGTGCTTCGCATATGTGTATTTATATATAGAATTTCTGAATACCCCGGCTAAATACCTTCAGATGTTATGCACAATAATCATTTATTAACAAGAAGGTAATCATTAATAATAGATGTACAGTACAAGATTATGGTATTATATTTGCTTATAACTGAAGAATGGAATAATAACAATTGTACGATAAATTATAAAGCATAGGATTAAAAATGACAATGCAATGCTGTTGATATGTCACGAGCAAATAAGTTTGTATCAAGATCTTCGTGTGAAAAAAATAGATGACGATTTTTAGGCTCATCTGTATCCAGACGAAGAGCCATACGATCAGAGAGACGAAAATTATGTCAGTTCTGATGACGACCAAACGACTTACTACTGCGAGGTCTGTGATAGAGATTTCGCATCCGAGACTGTTCTCTCTGAGCACAAAAGCACACACGTACTTTGTAGGATTGATGGTTGCACATTTTCGGCGCATCCTTTGCTCGTTGAAAAACATATTAATATGCAGCATCGTACCGGTTTGTACCAAAGAATGAAGAATTTATCGACACCAGAAGATATCGAGAAATGGATAATGGAACGAAAAAAGTAAGTTTAATAAATATCAAAATGTAATAAATGCATTAGTAAGCACAAGTAATAAAATTCGTGTTTCCCGAATAAAAACAGGAGGTATCCTACTGAAGATAACATGAAGTTGCGTAAGGCAGAAGAGCTAGAAAAATTACAACGAGGAGAGATAATCAAGCAAAATTCTGATGTACAAATGAAAACAAAGAGGATGGCGAACACACGTGAGAAAAAACGCAAGCCTCGCAAACGACGTGCACCTGAAATTAATGGTTATACAGTCCGTACAGAAGAAACATACAGAGGTTTACGTCCGTTTACTGGAATAAGTAAGTATTAGGTAGTAGTACTATAGGAACCCACTTGTCAATTATGAATATAATTTGTTTACAATGTTAGTGCATAGAGAAAGATCTGAGATCTTTTAAAAGTATATATTAAATTTATTAATATTTAGCGATTCTATATTAATTCAATTATATAATTTATAAAATTTAACTTATATATAAGTTAATTAATTTCTAGCTAGTCTATATTAATGATTAAAATTTTATTGTATTATTTCATGCACAAAATATCTTAATAAAATGGTTGATTCTTTGATATAGTTAATTTGCTAGAAGAAGATAATGCTGCTTGCTTAGATGAACAGGTAGAACAAACAGATTTGCGTGAAAAAGTTATTGATAATATCTCAGACGAGGATGAAATACCACAAGCATCTACGACAGCAGAGTCCACTAATTTACCTATAGCCAGTTCGCCTATACTACCTAGTTTAGTAGCAGATTATGAAAGTGAAGACAGTGGTAAAAAAACTAATATATAATTTTGTGTGTGTGTGTGTGTGTGTACTCTTTTGTGTAATCTTTTATCATCTATATTTTCTAATTTAATGTCTTAAGTAATTTAATTTCTATCATAAAATAATTTAAAATACCAATTTTGTTTAGATAAAGGTCCAGAGGAAGTGCCAATACAAAAAATAAAAACGGAGA
Organism: Cephalotes varians; assembly: GCA_037157785.1. NCBI lineage: Eukaryota > Metazoa > Arthropoda > Insecta > Hymenoptera > Formicidae > Cephalotes > Cephalotes varians. Next base: position 1,191,028 of record JANQDE010000032.1, read on the forward strand.
ATCTGCAGGATGATAAGATAACAGAAAATACAATTCATAAGGAAAATTCCATGAAAGTTTGTGAAGGAGCTTCTAATATACAATCTTGTACCGACGCGGGTGATAAATCAAGTAACAAATTTCAAAATACCGTCGCTCAAAACCAAAATAAACAAAACCGCGAACCAAATCGAATAATGGTTGATAATAGAAATAAGCAAATTCTACGTAGATATCATAATAAGTTATTAGAAAAATTGCTTTCGCGTTCTATACAACATGAGAGAAATTTAATTTGTCAATGTGTGAAATATATTATAGAAAACAATTTCTTCGATATAAATTAATCTGAAATACTAATAATTAATTTAGAATTTTACATTTATAGACTTCAAACTTTTAATCATTAAGGTGCGTCCAGATTATTGAGCTGATCTCGTATGCGTATCGAGTCGAATGTATAGTGCACACAAGTTGTAGATTTTCAGCACTGGCTAAATTTTGAAACAGTCTATTTTGGACACGGCTCGAAGCTCAGCTGGATACACTTTAACATATTTTTTTAAGTATAAGATATAAAAATATTTATAATTATAAAGAGATTCGTGATGTCTGTGATCTATGAATTATATATTTTTCTAATTATAATTATTGTAATAAATTAATAATTTTATAATAAATTTATTTTATCAATTAAAAAGTCAAATTATTTTTATAAATCTGTCAATTATATTTATTTATTTCGTGTCATATACAAATTATGTACGTTTCTTTTTTTTCTTTGTGTGTTTTTTCTCAAATTCTTGTATGGTATCTTCTCCTGATGCTCTTTTTTCACCGGTCTTTATAGAGATAAGATTTTTACTGTGTTTGCCGGATAATGCACTGGTCCATTCCGCTTCCGATCCTTTAATAACATACTGCTCCAAATTTTCTTTTTTCAGTTTCTCTAATTCTGCTTTTTGTTTAATTTTTAATTCCTACAATATAGAATGTTTTATAATAAATATATGTGTGTGTGTGTGTGTGTGTGTTGTGTTTACATACATTACATAAGTGAAAATTAGAGAATAAATTATGTGAAGTGCAAACCTTAGCTGCGCTTTCTAATTCCTCGTGTAAGCTTTGTCCACCTAGAGGATTCAGTTTTACTTCTCCGTTTACCGATTCTTTGGTCAACATAGTGCTTTCGACGTATTTTTCCATGATTCTATCAAAATATTTAATCGATTTACGTATTATCCGATTGAATAGACCAAGCAACTGTGAAGCCGGTAGATTCAATTCTTCTGCCAATTTGTCGACGATTTTATGTTGCAAGCCCAAACCAAGTAGAATCGCCTAAAAATTATTGCGTATAAAAATAGAAAAACAGAAAACAGTACGAGATAGAAATATCAAGAAAGATCCGAAATATATCCTACCGACTGCGCTGGGGAGAAATGAGTTTCTCCCATCATATTTAAAAAATATAGTCGTGCTAACGATGGTACCAAATCCATAATCAAATGGTAATCTGCCATGTTGTTACTGTACATTTGTAAGCGCTTCAGATCGTACGATGTAAAATAAACGTTCAATATTTCCTTACTCAATGCTGAAACAATTATTTAGAGTTTAATTTAAATCTATGAATGTTATGTTAATTAAGGCATGTCTCGATTGAAATTAATTTTGCAGTAGATGAATAGAAAAATTAATTTGCTAATATGTACAAATATATTGAATGACTGACAATATGCAGCAATTTTATAAGAGATTGATTGGAGAATTAAAAATTAAAGGAAGTATAAAGTGAATGGCAACTGTTTCAGGAATCTATCCATTATTACTGTTATTACTATAATAAATTATTACTTATAATAAATTATTAACAATAATAAATAGTATTAATAACACTTACTACTAGATTCTAAGGATATTGTCTTGTTAATTAATATGCTTAATGCAAGTGATGCTGTGTAGGTGTTGAACGAATAAGAGAGCAGACTTAAGAATCGCCGGCGAAAATCGCTCCAATAAGCTTGTAGCCACTTATCGTTATCCTGTTCTGCATTGATTTTACAAAGCATTATGCAAGAATGCTCTCCCGTTATATCATTCGCTGTTTGTCTGAAAAATGATAATTATATGAAGAGAGATTCGATCTCTTATTCCATTACATTGGTATACACACCGTAAATACACAGGTATGAAATTGGATCGTTTCCAAAATTTCAGTAGATGCTCGGTGACTCCGAAAGACACTCCAATGTAATCCAGATGTTCTGGATGTCTTTCACTCAATTTCGACAGAAGGGGTGGCAGCGAATTGCGAGGTTCTGCAAGCAATTACAAATAAAACATTAATTAAACATTATAAATTTTAAAAACCTAGCAAAAAATTAACATTTTTTATTTAAAAAAGAATTCTAAATATATGAGTTCTAAATATATATACTAAATAACAAATATATATAGTCAAACACATCTTACCGATAGTTTCTTCTAATAGACCGACTGCTTCGTCGGGAACATTTTTTATTTCCGTCACTGACTCTTCCATACCGCTTTCTTCATTGATATTAGGTATTTTCATCTCGTAGTATTGCTTCAATAACTGCAATGCACGGCTACCATATCCCATCTGCAATTTGTTGTTCCTTAGGAAATTCATATAATTTTTTAAAATAAATTGACAAGTTATAAAAAACAAATACGCACGCCTTGGTAATCAGGATGCGTAGCAATCCTAACAATGCGTGCACCAGACAATACTGGAAAATCTTCGTCTTGATATTGCTGAGCGATTGTCCAAGGGATTAGATCGCCCGCTGCCCTGCGACCTCGTGAGAGACCATCGTTTATGCTAGTTTTGCTGACTTGGCCTTCTAAGCAAATCTGTATATATTAAAAAATAAATTTATATAAAAATTATATTTTCTTATGTGTACACTAAATAATTTAATTATAAGTAATTAAGAATAATTTAGGAGGCGCTTTCTAAAAAATAATGTTTAATTTAACAAAATGTAAAATGTCCAAATATGTTAGAAATTTATTTGGAATTGAGATACTAGATCTAGATTTCACAGAATTACACTTACTTGAAGAACCACTAATATTTCAGGTAAAGTATTTTTATTGGAATCTATAGGTCCCAAGAGACAGAATAGATGATGCGCAGGTGCATCAGACATCATTTGCAGATCATTGGGGGTATTCTAAAATATATTAATAGATAATCAAGTTAACATATTACTAAAATGTAATTCATGAAAAAATATATTTTCATGTTAAGAAAAAATGAAGTACATACTTTATAATGCGATGCAACATACAGAGAGACCAATCTCTGCAGAAACAGTTCAGAAGCCTTGTGATAAGAGAACAATGTATCTCTGAAAAAAAGGGAGTACATTATTTTTTAAGTTACAAGCAATTGCAAAATTACTTGTATCATTATTAAAGAATACCTGTTTATATAGTACAACTGACACATATCGGGAGGAGGACATCCAGAAAGAATGGGGGCGTGCGCTGTAACATTCAGGCAAAGTAAATCACACAGCCATTGCTCTACAGAATCACCTGGCTTGTAACGTATCGATTCGTCGAGAGTTAGTTCATGTAATTGCCTTCCGATAAGAGTTTTTTCGTTTTGCTCCTTTTCACTTTTCCCATTATGGCTATTTGATCCAGCTGTTTGCTGCCTCAATTGTTGCAGCAATTTGAGCGATAAAGACCGACCCGTGCCTTCATATCTATAAATATTAACAAATAAGAGTAGATGATTTAGTAAATAATTTAATAGATAATTTATTAATATTTCAGGAAAGCTTAAATGCTTTACCCGTTTATAGTTGATGCAAGAAATATTAGGTAAGGTCCAAGCATCGCTTTGACATAGGGTAATGGAATTGCTGCTGCCTCGTCGATCACAAGCAACTCCGCTTGATTTAACTTGTGGGTGTCTGTTGGATGTATATACTATACAAAAGAAAAACAAAACAATATTAATTCGTAATACTGGGAAAAAATCCGAATATTCTATTACAAATCCAAGTAGATTGTAAATAGTAGATGGATATATTTTTATTTTTGAAAATATTTATGTATATAAAAGTCACAGCGCTTATTAACAGAATTACATACTTGAATTGTTTGACGATGATCTCGGAACACATTTACGCGTACAGTGGCCTTGTTGAACTCTGGATTTGTGGATTGTACTAAACCATAGTCGAGATGTTCTTGATATCCCAACGCATCAAATCCTAAGAATGAATATATGAATTGTATTTTTTATACATAATGATGATTTCTCATATCTTTAAAATGACGATTAGTCTAATAAACTTTACCCTTGAAGACAAATTCAAAGAGAGTGTTCAAGTTTTCTGGACTGGGACTCGAGATGTATATGTTAGAGTATCCAAAAGTAACAGCTCCGGCGATGGCAAGTCCCAATGCAGCAGATTTTCCACGTCCTCTAGCTGCGGTCAGCGATACAGTAGACCTCAAAGTTTTTTCAGAGATACATTCGATAAATTTAAGGACTGCCTTTGCCTGAAAATATTTAAATCGTGTATAAAATTAAAACATTGAATAACAATCTTGTTACGATTCATTAATTCATTTTTGCTTTAATTTACCTGATCGATTGTTTTACAGCAATTAATTAATGCAGATACAGGCTGAGTGTCCTGCAGACTTTCCTTTAAAGCATCCAAGCTTGACTGTTCCTCCGAAACAGTCGATTTATGCACAGGTTCTATCCTTAGATTGTGAGAGGAAATAGGCAATACATTCAGCTGATCATCAACGACTAAACATCGAGTACATGAAGCCAGCGACAGCAAAAATCTTTCATTAAATCGGCATATTATATCCTAAATTAATAAAAGATAAATGAGAAATTATAATATTATATATTTCAAATATATTTAAAAAAACGTTATGTTATTACCTTATGAGCTTCCGTGCGAAATCTCTGATGAACATCCATGTTCATTGTATACAATTGCTTCAAAGAGTTCATAGATTGCAGCAAAAATACAATGATTCCACCACCCTCCACCGTTTCGATAGTACGTGCCAATAAGTTTGGTGTAATCGCCTCAAAATCCTAAAATGATTGAACACAACATTATAATGAAACTGTAAAATAGTTAGACATACAAGAAAAGATTAAACACATACATACCTGTAATATACACATGCCGTATGTGTTACCTAATATTTTATGTGTCTCGTTATAGTAACAATAGCGAATATTAGTCGAAATGACAAACAATTCAAACGGGTCGTCCTCGTTAACATTCAATTTGCCCGACTTGATTTTCTTCTGCAACGATTTCATTCGCTTCTTTCTATGGCTACTAAAACCTAGGTCCTTTTTGTAGCACCACAGCACAGAAGGTCTAGCTTTGACGACAGTCTTGGATAACATGTGATGCAACAATACTACCTAAAAGAATATTTCTTTTAATATATATATATTAAATATAGTTTTCTCTCTAAACAGGGTTCAGAATCTAAACATTCAAAAAAGTGTATAATAATAATCAGCAAACTATATTTTTGGGATCTTCATAAATTCCTTCAAATAATAAAAAAAATCGTCAAATTATTTTTAAATTTAATTTTTAATGAAATTCTTTGACTCGTATTAGCAGTTGAAACTAAATTAAAGATTAAAATTTGTGAAGTTATTTGGCTTACTTGGTCCCTCGCTTTCTCGCCGACGACGACGAACATCGTTCTGTGTCCCGCGGTAACGCCATTCTCTATCAAAACACGTATCCGATTGTCTATCTTTCTGCGAACCATTCTAATATCGTGCCCAAACAATGCACCTCCAAAATCCTCCAAAATCACATCAGCCGGCCTCGTGCCGTCCACAAGTGGATCGTCGAGCACGTCGCGCTCTCAGATGTCGAGCCGACTCGCAATTTCTGGCCCAGAGGATATCCTAAAATCCAGCCTTCCTATTGGCTTCCTAATGATCGTCACTGCGACACGTGCTCGTCGGAGGAGATTCTTTCTTGAATCCGTATACTCGCCGATCGTCGTAGCTTACAAACAGAAATAATCTAGGTTATGGGATGCGTTCGAAGAGACGCTGTTAGCGCTGAAAAACTATAGTGCACGTGACGTGCGCTATAGATTTTCAGCGTTAGATTGCGCTGATAGCGTCTCCCCGAACGCGACTGTAGTGAGAATGTGAGAAATGTGACGTACGCGATAGGGCGAATCGCTGACGGACAGCGCGCGATGTGACTTCCGAGATGAATGGAGGGAGACCGACGTGCACGTTTGAGTTGCGCGATTCTTTTCGACGTATTGGCACGTGGAAAAGAGAATATTTCGGACGGAGCGCTCGTTCGCTCGCTCCTCTTTTATAGTTCACGATTTTGGCGCTTTGTCACGTTCGATTCGGCGATAATTTCATTAGTACGTTTCTCGTTTTGCTCTCCTTAGTTTTGTTCTGTGTATAGCTCTATAATTATTCAGCTCAATCAACAAATAGATTGGGATGATTCGAAAAGTTCTGCCGACTTTGTAAGTAATTTGCCACCGACTGACACGTCTTAATTTTTACGAGATTATGCCATTAATATCTTGCATCTTTGTATGTTCTGTATGCCTATATTGGAAGTTAACGCTTGAAAATCACTCTTCGATACGAAAAATGGTAGAGAAGATCCCATTGCGGAAGACTATCGCTCGATTGGACTTCCCAGCGATCATAGCCTTCGGCAATCCTCTGCTGGATGTTCTTGTGATACTGAAGAACGATGAGCTGATTAAGAAGTACAATCTCAAGATAGATGGGGAGATGGAGCTGTGCGAGAAGAAGCTGCAAGAGCTAATCGCGGATTTGCCACCTGAGTTAATGAATACATTTGTTAGAACACATTTTATGCTTGCACTCTATGTAAATTTTAATTTTTCTAAATGTTTTAATTTTAATTTCTTTGTCACGCGCATTCAGAACACATCTATGCTTTTATGATTTCATTCAGCAAATTATTTTTGACAAAATACTGAAGATAAATTATATGTAATGTTTGTTTGTAATAATGAACAAGAAGTTGCACGATATATTTAATAGATTTACATTTATGACAATATTATACATTCCTATGTATGTTATGTACAGTGCAAGCATCAATATATAAGCTTTTATTTGTTATACAATTTATAAAAAATATATATAATGTACACATAATGCAAGAATTATATTGTACAAATGTGTATATTATATAATTTTCATTAAATATGAAATATAAATAAATTTTTTATATTTTGACAAAAATTTTTTACGCTATAGGACAAAACAACATACAAATCCTGGAGGATCCGCACAGAATACATTGAGAATCTTGCAGTGGCTCTGTGATGAGACTCACGAGTCTCAAGTTAGTATCTTCTGCGGAGGTCTCGGAAACGATCAAAGAGGTTCGATCTTAGAAAAATTAGTTCGATTTGCAGGAGTGGACGTGAGGTTGGTCACGTATAAGAAACGTTATTAAGAGATTTACGAATATATAACAAAACTAAAATCTATAATGTCATATATTATATTAGGTACGCTGTACATCCGACCTTGCCTACCGGATGGTGCATTTCTCTTGTGTACGGCACGTCCCGCAGCCTCGTCGCTAATCTTGGTGCAGCTAGCGTATATACACTAGATGACTTGAAAAAGGCCAATTTGCAATTAGATACCATAAAAATAATTTACATCGAAGGATATTTCGTGACGCACAGTTTGGACGTGGCTAAGGAACTGGTCAAGCAGGCGCAGGAAAAGAATATTATTGTGGCGTTCAATCTTAATTCTTTTTATATATTCCAGGTATAATATATTATTACCATGCATTACATAATATATCATATTAAGTCTGATACTTTTTATAATTATGTATCAGATTTTTTATTATCAACAAAATAACATGCGTTATTTGTTTACTTGAGGTTTTCTAATTTTTGAAGGATCATCAAGCGGCCATTTGCGAAATGGTCGGCCACGCGAAGATCGTGTTCGGCAACGCGAGGGAAATGATCGCGCTAGCTCAGGCGTTGAACGTGAAGTACGATGATGTCGCTGATATTCCTTTTCTGCTGAATAGCTTAAAAAGGATCACGATGGACGTTTCTAGCGCTAACAGTAAGGATTGGCTGGCCGATGATGGTATATTCATCATGACGCGCGGTGGATGCGCGCCAGCGATTATCGTGTGGGGCAGAGGACAATCCGTTCAGGTTTGTTTCGATCAAGAAAACAGATAATGACAATCAAGGTAGACGATAGTAAAAAGTTAAATTTTTCTTCGTGTATTGTCACATCCAGGTGCAACCCATCGTGCCTAAAGCACCTGTTGTGGATACAACGGGCGCCGGTGATGCTCTTGTAGCTGGTTTCTTAGCCGGTGTCTTGGCTCACTGGGATCCGAAGAGTTGCCTAGAATTAGGATGCAAGATCGCGTCTTGCATGACAACCAGGCTCGGCGTCACCTTGCCGAGCACCGTGCCCCCCGATTTTCTGCCATAATGATTCGATCTCTTTAGGATGCTAATGGCTAATCGTTACCTGATAACGTAATTGCACGGTTATTTATTGCCTGACAAAGTTCTATTAGCGAATTATGGACTATTAGAGCAATAGCATTCCTCGTTGATGTTACGTCCATATTCCGCGTTAGATATTTGATATTGATTTTATTTATAATAAGTGCGTCGCGTCGCGTCGCGAAGTGATAATATTTGAGAAAGTTTTATTTATTAAAGACTACCATCGCGTTGAACTTGAGTATTCTAAATGCAGTACTCGTAGTATTATTATTATTATCGATACTAAGTGACAGGGAAAAATACTAGAGATTTCCCTTGATAATCGTTGCCATAGAGCTGTAGTTTATCTACCCGATGTTGCAATGTTCAGAAATGTTTATGTAACAGAGTTTGTAATTAACAGTTACATAATAAGTTTGCCTTTCTATTTTTTTATTATAAAGTATAGAGTGATGTGTCAATGTTGTTTATCATATTTATATACACATATATATATATATATATATATATATACAAATATATATACAAGGAAATGTTATGGAAAATTCGCATTTTCGTTTTATTTTGATCTTTTATCTTCTTTTTCACGATATTCATTATTGGTTTCCGATAAAAAGGAAGATATTGTAGCGTCTTCCTCTTATGATTATCAATTTTTTTTTATTTGGATCCAGATCAAGCTCTCCTTAACTTTAGTGATTAATTTATTAAGCAGTATCATCTTGTTAACATAGAATTATTATTGTTTAACGGAAAAAGATAGGAATTGAGACTATCTACATCTTATCGTAATGCCTATCATAAGTTTCTTACGATAATCGTAACGCTTATCATAAAGAGGAAAGTTGTTTATGAAATCGTATTAATTGTGTAATCCACTTATCAGTCGATTATTGTTTATTATTATTGGGAGCCTCCCAGAAGAGAAATTGACACGGGAGTCATTTCGTCTTTGTCTTTCACTAAATATTAAATAAAGATGGAATGACTTCTGTGTCTCTTACGACGTCTAGCGTTATAATAGCCAATGAGAATACAGCCTTCTCGAAGCGCGAAGGAAAGTGTTTAAATATATTGGCAATATCTTGTAAAAATATTGTGCTATTTCCCTTTGCGATTTTGTATTTTATTTTTAAGTATACAAAAAATCACAATGGAAAACAATAATGAAGATTGCGACGATATCAAGGAGAACATGAATGTTCTCCCGGATCTGATCGAGTTGGTTAAGTTCGTGCAGGAAAATCCACTTTTGTGGAATCAAAGCCATCCCGATTTCAAAAACCGGGATAAGAAAGATATCAAATGGATTTCATTAGGTAGTCGTCTAACGAATCAGCTTAGCGGTAAGTTTGTCATAGTAATTTGTATCGTAACTTGGTATGTATGTAGTTTATGTTTACCATAACCTATTCATTGTTCAATCTGTTTATACAATAATGTCGATTCAGGGGATGAAGCCAAAAAGAGATTCTGCAATCTGCGGACAACTTTTGGCAAACTGTACAAGAAAGTTTGCGATGGAAATAAGCTTTACAAGCCTGACTGGCCTCTTTATGAACACATGCTCTTTCTACGAGATTTTATTCGACCGAGAAAGTAAAACTCATTTTGTGCAATTGTTTTCTTACTATTTTATGTAGTGTATTTTTATCATATACTTTTATCATATACATTTTAGAAGCAAGAAGAGAGGTATAAGGAAAATCAAAGAGAACTTTATACTGCCCAAGATTCCTAAACGGCGCATGATTATAACAAAGACTCATACTGTCCAACCAATCTTCAGTTTGGCTCCTTCGACAAACAGTACTATACAGTTGGTTAAGAACAATCTCTGCGAGAATGAAAGTAATGTCAATACTTCACAGCATTTGCCACAAAATTTGTCACCTGAAGAATTTGTGGTTGCTGCAGAGGGGATTTGTTCTCAGTCCAATAATTTAAAATGTAACGATTCTTGGACAGGTTAGTATAACATTCCCTAAGGCTTTTTGTGTGACTGCTGTGGAGAATCTTGTCTTTAGTTCACGATAAGATAAGATTTTCTAACACGTATTTCTAACTATTCTAATATATTTTTCTAACTATAAATTATTTCAGAAACAACAGACACCGAATCTGATCCTTTAAACACTTCAACTCCTGGTAAATCACATAAAAAAAAGAGGAACAATGAAGCTTTATTAAAAATTATAAGAGAAATGGTAGGTGTTTTGAAATCATTGACTAATTCTAGTACAGAAACATCAATTGTTCGACCATCGTCGTCTAACCATGCATTAAGTCCGACAGCAGAAGCCCTACTTGCATTTGTTAGGGCAAGCCTAAATAAAGTAAAAGAGGAAAATCTCGTGAATTGTTTTCAAGATGTTTTAAACCTTTTCCAAAAATACATTGAGAAATGAAACAGATATGGATATAATATAGGTATAATGTGAACAAGGATATAGTATGAATGTAATATGGATATAAGATGGAGATATAAATTAGGCTTAATTATAGGTATAAACAATATAGATATATTTATAGATATAATTATAGATTGTAGACAAAATGTTGACAAATATTTGTGTTAAAATAAATGTACTTTTACATTTAAATCTTTTCAGCAATTCAATGATCTTCAAATGCAGTGAGATTAATTAGCTACAGAGATTAAAAACAGCTACAGATATTACACAAATTATACAATATATTACTACATATTATGTATATAATAGATATTGTCCTTTACCAATAGGGAGATTTAAGACTTTTGCACGTATAAAAATTTCAGTCGTAACCATAAGGTCACGAGCATATCGATTAATTATTGTAGAACATTCTAAAATTGCGTAACGTAAAACCGCAATTTTGATTGGTCGATTTGCTCACGGTTACAATTAAAACTTTTTTTAAGGTAAGTGTAAAGGTCTTTTATTCTATTCTATTGGTTTCAAAAATATATATATGAGGAACTAGATTGACAAGAATTACCGACATTACATTCGAATTTTCTTTAAATTGATTTTACAGAATTGAAAAGATTTTTTTACGTGTAGAGTGCACACAAACAAATGAATAAATGAAATGCTCCATTTGGCTGAAGAAAACGGATTACCGATTAAATACCGGCCGTGGATAAAACGCTAATTCGTGCGATTTTATCGATCCAGACTGATATATTGGATTTTTGGCTTTGTAATTCATACTTTTTGGATTGTCAATTTTCAGATGGCGTCAAAATGCTAAGCAAAATTTGCTTATCGAAGCTTTCGGCCCAGTGACGAACGTAACCAAAACGTCGAGAGTGGCGAGCGAGGACGATTGTGACGCACAATTTTTGTATTGTCATTAATCTGACCGGCGTAAAAAGGAAACTGATGACATACGTTACTCAGGCATGAAGATTCACGATGCGTCGGCGCATTTCCGAGAGTTCTGACGAGCGGGCATGGGACGGAAAACGAGAGGCGTGCCAATACTGTCAATTGACAGAAATTGTACATATGATTTGTTATCACGTTTGCACAACAATAACAACGACAGGATTTCGCTTTTCTTGAGGCGCGGTATATGACGCGTCGATTTAGAGCTACGTTTTTATCCACCGCACCGAGATCGCACGATCATCATGACGCCGCGACTGGCGCGGGAGAAGCACGTCAAATACTTCCAAAGGTTACTACAGGTTATGCCTAGCAGCCTGGCGGATTTCGACTCTACCAGACCGATGATAGCGTATTTCGCGTTCTCCGGTCTGGATCTGCTGAACTCGTTGGACGAGATTGGGGAGCGGACCAAGTCCGAGGCGATCGACTGGGTCTACCGGCTCCAGGTCGAGGGAGCCGGGCCACGTTCTGGCTTTCAAGCGTCAACAACGATACCAAAAGATATACCGGACTATCAGTGCGGTCATTTGGCGATGACCTATACTAGCTTGGTAACTCTTTTGATTCTCGGTGATGATCTTAGTCGAGTGGATAGACAGTCCATCGTCGAGGGAGTCCGAGCTTGCCAAAATCCTGACGGATCTTTCACGGCCATGGTCATGGGATGCGAGAGCGACATGAGATTCCTGTATTGTGCCTCTTGCGTTTCTGCAATTTTAGATAATTGGTCGGGTGTGGATATCCCAAGGGCCATTGACTACATTCTACGAAGCATCGTAAGCGTTTGTTATCAATCAAATTATTGTTATTTATTATTGATTTATAGGCATTATTATTACCTTTATCTTCTTTTTGCTAGTGTAATAGATGGCTCATATTATGGTAATTACAGTCATACGACGGCGGTATTGGGCAAGGACCGGGTCTCGAATCTCATGGAGGCTCCACATTCTGTGCCGTAGCAAGTTTGTTTCTGATGAAAGAACATATTAATATATTGGATGTATTGACGTGGGATCGTTTAGCTCGGTTAAAGCGTTGGTGCCTTATGAGACAGGACAGTGGATTTAATGGAAGGCCTGGAAAACCGTCCGACACCTGTTACAGTTTCTGGGTTGGTGCTACGCTCGAGTTGCTAGAGTTCCTCAATTTTTCAGACGCCGAACAAAATAAAACGTTTATTCTTAATACACAAGACACGCTCGTTGGAGGATTGGCGAAATTTGATAATACTCGGCCTGATCCTTTACACACATATTTAGGTAGATATAAGATAATTTACATCGTATTCTTGTTTCACGATATAATTTACAGAAATTTTTAATATAAAAATGCAAAAAATAGTCTTAAAGATAAATCTCTATTTTAAATAATAACGTAAATACAAGTGATATGATTTCCTCCAACAGGTCTGTGTGGCTTAAGTCTTTTGAGACAGTCTGGTCTGTGTTCGATAAATCCTGAACTTAATATTTCCCAACGAGCTTACGAGCATTTACAACGGATTCACAAAAAGTGGCGGAGCGAATGACTTTGATACATAAACATTCGAAGGACTAGTGATCATATCAGAAACGCACAGTACTTATTATACCAGATCAGACACTTTCACATTCGATCGTAATTCTCGTTCGCATTTCATCGCATTTTCTGTGCTAAAATTCGCATTCTAAAGATGTCAATTAATACTGCTACAATAATCATGACATGGACGGTAATGTTTCGATTTATATTATTTGGGGCTGCTTGTTGAATGCTTGTTATAAATATATGTAAAGTATATGTATTAAAGTATATATATATATATATATATATATATATAGATACATTGATAGAGAAAAAGAATATTAATAAAAATGAGTTAGCTTACTCTTTGCAATTTGTGTTTTTTATTCGGGATATTTAAATGTCATAATCCTATTAATATTTGGAAATGAGCACATTATATTGTACTCTATTTTTTATTTGTTATATTATTCTAAGTTGATGCAATTGACATTTTTAGTATAAAAATAACTATGTTTGAAAATTAAAACTTAATAAATATTGAAAAAGAGTATGTGACATATGGATAACACTTATTTAACAAAAAATGTGAAGGGAAATATATTTGTTATGTAAAAAATATAACGATTCTCAAATATATACTTTTGCATCTGTAATATTTTTATTAATTTTTTCTTATTATTACTTTTGTGTTATATATACATATTATTAGATAAGAAATTAATTAAATCATTGAACGATCAACAGTCATGACAAGCGACCACTTAGATATGAAATACGCGCCTCGAATATATCCCAATTTACGTACAACTTCACACGTAATAAAGCAGTGCAGGTGGCAGAAGGCGCTGTGAATACAAATGACTCGTATTATTCGTACATATGGACATTTTACAAAGACACCAATTTAATAATCGTAGGAGAAGGTGAACTCTTCCGAGGGAGCTTTCATTTTTGACAAATGTCATTTTCGTCGTCCGACTCGCGAGATTTCGCCTTGCGAAAGTGCAGTAGGTGCACAACCCGCGCTAGCACCGCCCTTGGCGCATCTCCGCCAATCGCGCGGCTCGGTGCCATGGCAACCGGGTTCGCGACTGAGTTCGCGCGCGTCGCGCCGCAGACGTCATTCGGCCGTGCAGCGCGACGGACGTGTTGTCATTGTCGAGCGCCGTCGCGACTCTCGACGCAGCACTCCCGCGTTCCCGTGCTTTGCCGTGCGCGATACCCTCTTCTCACCCCGCATTGCCGCCGAAATTGGTGAAACACGGAAGCGCCTTCGGTCCCGGGGACGACGCCGGATCCCGACGGCGCGCGCTCCGGCCCGCGCCCGTGGAGAAATTTCATCCCGTTCGCAAGTCGGGTCGCGCTCCCGCGGCCCCCAGCATCGGCAGAGGTTAGTATGTGCGCGACAAATTCAAATTGACCGGATCGTCGCGCGCCGTTGCGTGCGAAATCGCGCGAACGGGGGGAGACCCCCCGTCTCTCCCCGACCTCTTTCTCGACCGCCGATCGCGCGGGATAATAGCGCGTTTATCTTTTATCCAACGCGAACGAAATTGGCGCGGCATTGAAATTAAAATGAAATCAAAATTCGTCCGCGCGCGCGCGCGCGCGCGCGTAATTCCGTTGGGAATTTCCGAGCGACGTATAACGATCTCATTTCTACGAAGATAAAAAAAAAAGAATCGCAACGTGTATGAATTTACATAACTTGGGTGAATTCCAAGCGCGACTTGGGAATCTACGAAATCGACTCGCCTTTTGACACCGAGAGAGATCGCTACGGCTAGAGTGACTCACTTGTCTCGCGCCGCCACTTCCGGGTTGATTCGTCAACGCGAATTTCTCGCTGACACCGCTGACTGCGCTCGGCGGGATGTACGTCTATTCAACAAATATAACACGCGAGAAATTGCTTGGGAAAAGTCTCGGGAGAGGCAGATTGAGATAAAGAATCGAGATAAAAGGCGGAGGAGATAGAAAAAATCCCCCGGCAGGAAAGGCTCATTACGGGCTCGTTGATGTATTATACAGCGAGATTTTCCGCTTTATCATCGAGATCAATGTACGCCCCGCTCGTCCGCACTTTCGTACCGCCTCGATTAAAGTTTTCCCATTCACCGCGTCGAATTTCATCTGCGCGGATCATCTCTTTTGATGCTCGTGGGGGAAACGGACTTGATGGACGGCTCTTTTGAGATGAATTATGAAGAAACGGCGCCGAGAGCGTCTGGCAAAATATTCCCGTCCGTTACTTTACCGCGCACGAGATTACGTCGATCCCCGTCCTTCAACCGTTTCTCTTTCTAGCATTTAATATTTAATGTAATAACGAGGTATATAAAAGATAACAATGATACACTCTGGGTCGGAGAAGTAGAAAATATTTTCGTCATTTTTCCCGTCTCAAAAAGTGAGACATGTCGGCTTTTTGCACCAAGTATCAGGAATTTACCTCATCGATTTCCGGACCCTCGTGGTTTCCGACGTTTCGACAGCTTGACGTAATCGGAGACATTAAAGGCGTTCGTTTCTCCCGAACGGTTCTTCCTTATTGCCATTTCGTCAGCGACTTCGAATCTTGTTTGCACTTCGAGTGGTTTCAGTATCAATTTAATTTTAGTGTAAACATATCGCACAGATTCATCTTAGTGTGAATGTGTATCTCGTATATAAATTTGAAATGAAATTATCTTTTGGATAACATCGTAATATATTATCAATTGCAAGATTATTATCAATTTTTGACTGTTAGACGAGTTTTCCTAAATGTTGTAAGTTTTTAATGGCAATGTTAACAATTGTAGCGATTTTATGCGGTGACCGTTAGATAAATATTTGTCACATTTTTGATCGTTTTATAATAATCGTTAAATTCACCGTCGGACGATCATCGTGCCGCTCTATTTACTTAACGATCTTAATTACCTCGCTCGACCTTAATATCCGAGAGTGCATTATCATATTAAATGGATCACCAGCAAATTTTATACACGCCGCGCGATATTCTTTATTACTTGCGCACTTCGGGAAACTAGAAAATATGGAAAAGTTTTGTAAGAATACGAAGATAAATGACTTGTTCATTAATAGCTTCGTGAGTCAACGCTGTCTGTAAATTATCAGTGGAACGATATATAATGTATGATAGAGTAGATAAAAATTATGGAATCCGATTGTCCGGGTATCCGTATGTGAAGAGAGACGCGTTGTGCAGAAAGAGAGAGAGAGAGAAACAGTCGCATCGAGCAGAGATGCATCGCGATGCAATTAGCAAGCCGGAGCATTATTGGAAAATAATCTGATTGCAAATCGCTGGGGTATACGAGTGAATATACAATAAATCCCATGTTAATAGCCGTTTTCTATATTCGAGGAATTTGCTCGAGATGGGAGAACTTTCGATATCGCGAAAATACGTCGATGTCGATTGAATTATAAATTATGTTGGCGTGAACGAGCGTTAATTTTACGCGTATTTGAAGGAGAACTAAAGGGACTTGACTCTCTAAAGAGAATCCATTCCGATCTACTCGCATCGCGCGAACTTTCCTCGGCGGGCAACTTCTCTTCCCGGACGCCGCGATTATCGCGAATTGGTCTAGCGCTATTATCGCGGGGACGCAATGATCGAACGAGATATTGAATTGTAAACAGCCGACAGGCAATCCGCGCTGCGGAAGAGAAACGGATTGCGTTTCGCAACGCGGCGCGGCGCGGCGAGGCGACGAGAAGTCGCCTTAATTGCGCCGTTTGTTCGTCGCGATTTAACGTTGCGCCATTCGGAGCGCATAGCTTGTTTCAACAGCTGAAACTAACGCCGTTCGTCCGACACTAATATCGATTGAGTTAGCTTAACTTCGATTGTTCGTCGTTTTCCGCAGCTGGAACTGGAAAGTGAGAGATAAAAAGTCAACTAAAAATAACCAATTGACAATTCTGAAATTGTTCATTAGATCGATCAAGGATGTATCCTACACACGTTCTCTCTCTCTCTCTCTCTTCCCCCCTTTTGTGTAAAGCACTATATTAGAATCTTGATAATAAAAAAAGAAAATAACACTTAGTTGACTATAGTTAGCGCCGACCGAGGCCGAGGAAATCGATCCTTAGGCTGCAAACACGTTTGATTTTCTCTTTTTTCTGCGTTCTATATTATTACTTAGGCGAAGTTAAGCGAATCGCAAAACGTCTTTACTTAAACTGCCGATCCCGTTTTGAGTTGCGCTCCAGTTTTAGCGTTATATCGCATTTAGATACGGTCGGAACTAACAGTACTTCCGTTCTTTGAATAACAAAGTTTTGTTTCTCACGACGAGAGAATAAACTATTTTATTTTTATTAATTAATTTCTAATTTTAACTTTAATAGCTTATACGCGAAAATATTGATACCGTTCTTTAATAGGCTGTCCAATTGCGAGTGAATCGATATTCGGTATTTTTTTCAAAACCATCGGCATATAAAATCGAGGTGGATACGCTAATATGATACAATAATTTATATTTAGAGACAAACGCCTGAAAAAAAGCTCCGGCGGTCTCATCGAACAGAGAATCGATGGTCGTTACAGCGTGAAATTCGTCCACGATGCATGAATTTCATTGGTGCGGACACGTGCACGTGTTATCGACGAAATATTGAGAACCTGGAATGTGCGAAATGTTTTGGTTGTTTTAATCTATGGAACAAGAGAGACATGTTGCATGTCCTTTGGAATTCGTTTTAAAGAACTGTTGCTGCAGAACTCGTGTTGGAATTCGGTCGGTTACTTCAAAGCAACAGCGATAGTAATTTAATATACTTTGTTTATTTTATCATCGACTTTCTATCGATTCATCGTCGTGTTATTCTTGATGTGCGGACTTTTGATATTATTGTTTATTTTTATTATTGATTTCCGATCGACTCGGACGTGTTTTTTTATATATTCTTGATTTGTGGACTTTTATATCTCGACATTTATTTATTATGCTTAACCTGTTTTTGAAACTTAAAACTTTACTAAATTTTTGTTGGTCACGATTAGACTTTGAACAAAATTTTACGGTTTTTTGCTTTCCAATCACGATGGAGCAATACAACTTTTTCTTACGATCCAAGAGTACTCCAATTTTCCCGTTGGCGTGCGACCACATTTATCATCGTTGAAGATGGCTCAAAGTTGAAAGTTGAAGTCATACGATTTGAATTATTAATGTAAACTCAAGTATATCTTATTAAGTTTTAATTTACGCACTACTTACCGCGCTGCACTCTCAGCCCTCTCATCAGCTTTTAATAATTCTGTAATTTATTACTTTTTCGAGAGTCCCCTTCACATTGTCATTTTAATAATGTATAATTGACTCATTAATTAAGCTGAAAGTAGAAGAACGAGACTTGAAATTTATGGAATATACAGCTTAATATGAGCTTAAATAATTTTAATTATGAATTGTCCTTTGACAACAATTTTGTACTATGTCATTATTGATTAAATGTCCAATATCAAATATTGCTATTAAATTTAAAAAATATACAACGAAATTGTCATTTTGATTGCATTCTCGTATTTAATTCCCGAAAGAGAGAATCTTAATTATTTCAAAACTATTTCTGTTAACTCGAGAATTATCTCAACGTTCTCGTTTACGGAATTAATAAAAAAAGCTTATCTCATTAACGGGAATCTCGTGACGAAATTTGCGTTCTACGACCATATATACACGGTCCAGGACGAGTGCTCCGCAATAGCGATTGCGTCCGCACGGGCGTGCCGTAAATAGAAGAAGCTAACGAGTAATCGTCGCGATGAATGAGGTTGTTGTTAGCGCATTGCCCGCGCTCGCTTCCAATTACGGAGGAACGGCGATGCACCGGTTTTTCATAATTCCACGGCTACGGCGCGCGTAAGCAGACACACGTGCCGACGGACTCGTTGCGTTTCCCCGCGGCCGTGTAAACGGCCGCATTAAACCGCCGCACGTAGACTTAGATTCCACGAGACGCGTGTGTGACGAATCGGAATGATCGAATCGAATCGGCCGAGCGAACGGTCGCGGCGGAAGATTTACACCTTCCGCGTGTTTCTTTTTTTTTTACGCGGGATAGGCGCGCTAAGAGAGGCCGTTTGAAAAAGCGCAATTTATCCGCGAGCGAATGATCCTGGATAGGCGTGATGTTGCGCGATTATATTTGTTGCATCCGGCGCGACAAGAGTTCGCGAATGTCTATCTTGCGACATGCATAGTTTTGCGAACGTCTTTTTCGATTTTTTTGTTCACGTCGTTTCTGTTACTTGTGTACGCTGTTACCTTTAAATGCGCCCATCTTTTTGCATCGTTGGTACATCGATCGATTAAAGAAATCGTGCGATTGACATCGGCGTTATGCAAGAGAACGCCAAACGATAATTGGCATGTGATTTAATCGAATTGGCCAGGACAGATGAATAAATTATATTTCTTGTTGCTTCAGAAACGAATAAGCTTGCAAGAATATTAAAATTAATTTGTCAGAATGACCACGATGATTGACGTCAGTATATTTTATTGCCATTAATTTGTACAATTTAAGTTAATTAATCTTACATCCAATTAAATGATCTTATATCTATTAGTTTATTAGTTTTTTCTTTATAGCTTTATAGTTTTAAAATGCTCTTTGGCAATATTATTAAATTGTTCAATTTAATTGTATTACATACTTCTTCTTCAGTTTAGTTTCTTTCAGTTTTGTTTCAAGACCGACAAATAATCGGCCCGCAGTTTGCATGAGTTGGACATCGTAAAATTCACACAATTTATTAAGCACGATCCGCTTTGAGCGAAAATGACCTTCTTTCTTTATTGAAATTGTGTTATTAATTTCAATTTAACTTTTCTCAGCTGAGAGAGTTATTAAAATATTGAACTGCCGATGAATTTGTTGCTTATTGTGAAACTTCTCGTTTCAACTCTCAACGTTTAGCTTAACAGTTTAGCTTCAAACTGCGGAATAACTGCGTTTACAAAACCTTTATAGAACACGCAAAACGCGAAAAATTTCTATGTACTTCATTTCTGTGTGATGCAAAGACATGTCTGTCATATCGCGGCAATGTAATTCCCGTAACAGCACCGCCGTGTCAATTTTTTGCTATTATTGCGACCAGCCGCGGCAAGGTAACGTTGTATATCTGCATTCTCTCCCCTAGAGTGTTTTTTTTATTATTCAAGCACGCGTGGAATTCGTATCATCGGTAGCCTTGGCCATTCTACCTTCGTACGGGAGAGAGAAAAAGAGGAGTTGTGTGTGGTAGAAATATACACGGTATCCTAAGGAGTGGCGGGTACTAATAATGTCATCCTGTACCTCATATAACGCACATTAGTTAATGAAAATTTAATTGAAAGGCTGATTAGTGTGCCTTTTAATATTAAACGTTGAGCTGTTTCTGTGCGATTCGTGTACGCTTTACTGCGTTCCGACGAATATACGTGCATTCAAATTAATTCGGGAGAGAGACACAAATTTTGTCTCGCGGCAAAGGATTTAATAAAAATTTCTAAGCTTGAAAAATAATTGACGCAATTTCCCTTGGAAATTACGAAACGCTTGCGTCACGCGTGCCGCGATTAAAGAGAGTGGAACATTACAACTGAAGAACTCGTATGAAATTTTATAAATAAAATTTTTCACCAAAATAAAATTAATTTGAAACTTCTTTAGGAACAAGGTTCTTATTCTACTCCGTTTTCTTCTCCGTACATCTGCGTTTAATTAGAGAGCTCGATTGCGAGCCTTCAAGAAAAACAAAGTTCGTACACGCTTCAACAGCTAAAAATTTCAGACCTTCGTCGTTTTATGTTTCTCTCTGGACACATGTTACACACGATGCGTGAAAGAGGCCAAAAATAAATTCGCTCACACGTTAGCAACACGCGTGTCCTTTATAGGCGTAATTTCCTGCGAGGCCGTTCATAATTCTCGTCTGGCCGAAGGAGGAGACTCGCCACGGCTCGCGGCAGGAAATAACGTATCGCATCTGTCTTTTTCGGGCGTAAAGGCCGTTGCACGCGAAAAAGTCTCAGTCGCAAATGTTGGGCCGCAAGCAAAATCAGCTAATCGTAGTCGGGCATTCTCAGAAATGTAAGAACGTTTGATCGAGTCGATTTGCCTACGGTCGTACAGTTACGATTAAAATTTTTTCACGTGCGACAGCCTTAACAATCGGGCGACGTCGCATTTCGCGGACGCATTTTGTCTTCTATCTCTCTCTCTCGCTCTTTCTTTCGCGAGTCCATATTCTCGCACGTGTGACCACGTGGCGCGCATCTCCCGTCTACACGAGACGCGTATGCTCGCGAATAAAACGATTTATTTATAGCGAGAGAAGTTTCTTACGCCAAGGAACGGCGAGCGTGCACTTGAACAACAATATCTATATTAGCTACACATTTATAACGGGACGTGTAACGGAAAATTAGCGAAGCTTCCAAGATCGAAATTGGCGCGTCGCTGCTGTTTTGATTCATTGTGCCTTAGCGAACTCCGTTTCGTTTGAGAATGGCGACAAGATGGGGAAGAACGGGGACAGTTTTTAAAGAAGCGGAAACGAATGATGATCTTTATTTCGATATAAAATTTCCATACTCAAATCTCTGTTCCTCGCTAACGGGATAATTATATTTGACCGTACACATAGAAAAATACACACTATATTTAAGTAAAGATTACTTATTTCAAGTATTTTAAAAGTTCACATATCCGTAAATCTATCACAAATTCACCATAAGCATCAAATTTGTTCAAAATATATTTTGAATCCTAGTAAGTTTAAAACTTCAGGAATATTAAGTTAAAAAACGAAAATTCGATTTATTTATTATCACATATTCCTTTGATAATTTATAATTTCATCAGAAAATAAATTCTTATTTTAAGTACGTGGATAATGAATTTTTTTTTAATTTGTGACGAGTATATTCTATGACTATTATCAAGATTGTTGAATATTTTTCGATATTCTTTATTGAAGATAAGCATTATTTATAAAATAAGAAAAGAAAACTGAGTAATTGCTTTTCTTAGCAGATAGAATGATATTTTTCTGTGTGTATGTTTTAAGATCTTTTCAACTAAAAAAAAGCGCGCTTATGATGCTCCAACTAATTGCTATTTTTCACATCCTGTTTCCTTTCTAAAGTCCATGCTTCAGTTAGCATCGCGTAGTTTTTTCGCGCCTGTATTATGAGGTACAGCAAAAAGTACACGTAATTAACCATGCGTTTTTTTTATTTGAAAAAGCAATTTATAGAATTTATCTTCATAAAGCTCAATTTCGCAAAGTTCAATTCTGATGTTCCGAGAGAAATTCGATCGGTTACTCGGTAAACCAAGATGATTGATCAAAGCGACTCTAAAATCACTTTGAACATCGAGCGAGCTTGCTTCAGCGAAACAAGCAAGTTAACTCGTATTATTCCAACTATTTCTGGGTAGAGTTTCAGCGAGGCGCAGCGATCTCACGGAGTCTTTAACAGACCCGACGTACGAGCTTTTGTGCCGTGCATAATTCGTCTTCTAACTTGTCCACCGGGTCCGTGGAACTCGCGGCACGACCACGTGCTAGACGCGCTGCTATCTCGAGTGCGTACGAGTGCGTGCATTAGGCCGGGGGCAGGTGATGGTTATCCCGAGCGAGAAGATGCTCAATTTAACGAGGAGGGGTAATGCGGTGCTGCCGGTCGCACAGCTGTCGGGTGGTGTGCGACAGCTGCATCTTGGGGAAAAGAAAGCGAGCCGGCGGAGCAAGCCGGAGGGATTCCCGGGCCTGTGCTTCCGACCTCGGAAGTATTATTGCGCTGTAAACATTATGAATGGCGCGAGTCGGTTCTCCCGTGCTCGCGCGTCCTCGTCCGCGATCGATTTTTTTCTTTTTTCCGTGGAAAAGTTTCGAGCGCGAAGAAGCGGAGCGAGGAAACTTTGTTTCGCGCCGACCGGATAAACTTCGCTAATTAACCTGATGTTTCGATCCGTTTTAGTGGGACGTTAAGTGATTATATCGCGCGCCTGATGGAGCGTACGAGGTCGTTCGAAAAATTGTAGGAAATTCGCATATGCGCGCAAGAGAGAGAGAGAGAGAGAGAGAAAGGAAAAGATTGAATAAGTCGCTGAAGTTTGTCGCAAATTTCTAGGAATCGTGATTAAATTTTCTTTCGAGTGGTTCGTACATTAGTGATAATTGATCGATGATAATCGATTTTGAAATCACAAGAAAGGAAGAGAGATACCAATGTTTCTTTCTATTTCTTTCGAATTGTAGATAATTATGTTAATTTTTAATAATTATTATTACATGTTACGTGTTTTATGCATTTTCTGATATTTTATGTAAAATCTTATTAACATTAATCCGATATTATTTCTCTGTCGTTTCCCCTTATTTTAGCTTTTCAAGATTAAAAATATAATAGCTTGATAAAACCTGGCCGTAAATTACTGAAATATTCGTTTTACGATGACTTTAATAACGCGCGGAGTTCTCGTAAGAATTCTTTCAGTAAACAACTTAGGATATTTTACGCTTAATAAAAGAACATTCGCGAGACCAGGATAAACATGATATGATATTTTCAACAATATAAATAATGTCTGTTGTTCTTTAATATCTCCGCGAATTTTTGCGAAAGAGGCAATTTTCATCTTCAAACGGTTTTATAATGACGATCGGTTTCATCATCGATGAACCGTGCCACCATCGTATCCATTTGCCTCCCCCGTGTTGCCCCGTTACCCCGATTGACCCTGCCATCGAGTATCGACATATCCGTTTCGCTCTCGCGGAAAAGCTGATCGTCGCATCGGTTTCCCGTTAAACGACCGAGCTAAATTTACGGATATATCGGAAAATGTTGATTGTTAGTCGCTTCGTCGTCCTTCGAAGCTCGTCGTCGCGATAATGGGAGGCAGATAATGCTGGCGACTAATTTTAGACATGACGGGTCCCCGCAGACCCGTCCGCGGAACTTACGACTGCGAATCGCCGTTGCCTTTATCGCGGTGTCGCGAGGAGAAAACGCACGTGTCATCGTGCTGTCTCTTACGAACACGCGCACGTGCGCGCGTGTAGCATACGTGTGCCATGACGGAGGCGAAGTAATTTGCGAACGAGCCGCTCTCTTTCTCTCCTTACGAAATCCGCGCCTAACGAGCGTAGTTCATCATCGCTTCGATGACGTCGACGATGAGAGACGTTTCAACTCGGCATTGACGCAAACGTTTAAACCTTGCCCTTCCCGGAGGAGGAGGAAGAGCGAAATGGTATCGCGTGACATCGATATACATGTATATATCAACGATATTCGAAACGCGGGCGCGCATGTACGGAGAACTAATAATTACGTTTGCCCTCAACCGGCATTTATTTACGGCGGCATTGTTCCGCGACAAGTCGGGCCGAGTACCGGGCTTCATAGGCACTCTGAAACCACCGTATAATTTGGATGGAAGGGCGATTCTCGAGGCCGCGGATACGGAAAATGTATTCAGCCGATCATGTTTCTATCCTCCAGAAATAGGGGCAGTAATCATTTCCACAAGCTTTCGATCCTTTTTGGAAGGAATAAATGCGAGCGATGAAAAGATAAATTAAAAATTTGTCGGTCAGTTACAAACGAATTTATATATATGCTTTATTGACATTTTAATCGATTGCAACTATTATTACAATCTTTATTCGGTTCGGTTTCTGTAAAATCAATTTTCTGACGAGACAATGTTCACCGAAAATTACGGATAATTTCAATAATTCTGTCAACACTATCAATTTTGCGATAATTTAAATGAGTTTAGTTACATAGAAACGACGTGCTTTCATGAAGGAAGAATCGATTTCAAATTAATTGGAGATGTTCGCGGATTCTCTCGCAGTATTCTAAAAACATTGTACTGCGAATACGAGTTGCAGTCAACCGGTTTCTACGAAGTGACCTAGGATCCTCGTGGAACGCTGTTTCACGGAAAACTCATGGCATGTACATATCGAATCAGGTCGTAGTACGGGAAAGGTAAATCGAATCAATCACGGAAAATACACGTGGTTATTTATAGCTACCGATCGAATACTCCGAAAACAAGCCACCTGATGGACGGTCGTGAAAGATGCATGCGGGGAAGAAATAGCTACATGAAGAGAGATTCCAGTTTATTCGAGTTAATTATTCGACACTGCGAAATAACCGGATCTGCTAGCGCATGCAGAGATGGTTTTTTTTTCTTGCCTACGATTGCCGTCGGCGATTAGAAGTAAAAAGAGGATAGCGATGTTTTTCCACGAAGCTCGAATTCGCAATTAAGTCACCTCTGCAAATATTTATTCACGTACAATATAAAAATATCTATATAAAAATTAAAAGAAATTCAGTTGCCAATAAATTCGCTGTTCCAAATGTCTCATAAAATGTCAACTTTTTAATGAAATATTAAATTATTTCTCTCTTTCGCGCTGGAAAGAGAATTTCTAAAATATTGCATGTCCTCCTTTATCGAGAGTTTAATGCAAATATACACACGTATTTGCCAATCGCAAATCATCTATCGACGAAAAAGAAATTTATTCCTCTTTCGCCGAACAGTCGATCGTCCGTGCGTAATTTCGCCTTTTCGCACGTGACATTTTCGCGTCGGTTGACTTTGACGCGTATTTTCCGCGAGAAATTGCGCAGTCTGGCACAACAATCGACTATCAGCGATGATCGGCGTTGTTTGAACGAGCGCGCGACAACAAACAGGTGCCCGAAAGCGCCGATGTGGGCGCCTAAACAAAGCCCCGACGACCGCGAAAAGGCCAAGAGAGGAGAGAGAGAGAGGGGGGGAGAGAGAGAG
>JANQDE010000032.1:1217304-1274890 GCA_037157785.1 Cephalotes varians
AGAGAGAGAGAGAGAGAGAGAGAGAGAGAGAGAGAGAGAGAGAGAGAGAGAGAGCGAAAGTATCCAGCGATTATTCCTAACGCGCTTTCATGCATTATCCCTGTGCGGTTTCCTTCGAGTGACAAGATTCGGGAACAGCTGAGCTGTGATTCGCAAGAGTGGATGTAAACAAGGTAAATTAACGCGATATTAATTGGGTATTTTGATGAAAATGGAAATAAAAGTGGGATCAAAATATATTTTTTTTAGTTCTATGATTTATGTTCCAGTGAATGGTTTATGTTTTTGTTTTACTTGCATTACTTGTTTTACTTTTATTTTGATCCTTTTATTTTGATAATTATTAAAATTGGGAATGAATTGAACAATAAAAAAATTCGATACGCGTGATTGCGATTTTCTGCAAAAATGCGTAATAGATGAGATCAATCAAAATTCTGAGTATACATCAAAAAGACATCGAGCTTTGTCTTCTTATGTAATATTTAAATAATTTAACTGATTTCATAAAAGAATCTCTCTACCATAATATTATAACAATATTTCACAGATATTCTACATGAAAAATTAAATATCGTAGCGAACGTGTATATACAGAGTATTTACTATTTGAAAAAAACCTGGATTTTCAGAGGATTTTTCTTTTCTCCTTGAAAATCCATCAGAGATGGAATTTTATTAATAGTCAGGGAACTTATTGGAATTTTGCTTTTAAATTTAAATTCTGTCTCTTTCTGAAAGATATTTCTTCTTTGATTATTTTTTTCTTAATAATGCAAAATATCGACAATCGGTTAGCAATAAGTATAGATATTCGCATATCTTCACGTGCGGTCTCATGCGTTCGCAAGTTTTCACAAAAAAATCATGACAGCAAAAAACAATATACAGCAGAAGTGAGAGTGGTTCACCGATACTATTGTATATTGTAGTGAACTTTCTCTATTATCTGTCCTATAGATTTCGCGACTGCGTTTGTAGAAAAAAATAAATATAGTAATATTGTAGAATTCTTGTCTTCTACAAATAATGTATAATTGTGTATAATAATATATATATTTATAATTATAAATGTTTAATTCGTTTTTTTTAATAATTTGTTACTTATACCTCAATTTATTTCAAAATTTAAAAATTCTCAATTTATTTCAATATTTAAAAATTTTCTGAGAAATGCCTGGAATTTTGAACAAAAATAAATCCGAAAATTCCGGGAATTCTCAGGAAATTCTCGGGAATTTTCCTACAAGATTTCAGTAAACACTCTGATATATTTTATCATAATTAATACTCAACATTTTTCCGACTCGCCCTTTTATCACCAATGTCATTGATTTTTTAAGCCTTCCAATTTCCTTTCCTGATGTATTTGAAAGATATTCCTGTGTATAATAGTATTACACATGGAGTTTGATTGATTGAATTTGATATTATTGAAGTAACGAAATCTAAATTTACGGAAGGCTGCATGGTTTGAATCGCTTGAGCTTCAATCGACTGCCCGCTGTCAGTTCGTTCGTGCAAAGGTGAATGAGAGTCTCTGGCTCGCCTTGACGCTCCTTACTAAATCGATCCGACTCTGGCAAAGGTAGTGCCTTATATTGTGCGTCCGTGTGTATATATGTATAGACGCGAATGATAGCGTGCGACACGGATGTCGTCGGTTCGCATTACATTTCATTTCCAGTATTA
This sequence comes from Cephalotes varians, assembly GCA_037157785.1. Taxonomy (NCBI): domain Eukaryota; kingdom Metazoa; phylum Arthropoda; class Insecta; order Hymenoptera; family Formicidae; genus Cephalotes; species Cephalotes varians. The sequence goes on from JANQDE010000032.1 coordinate 1,218,997, forward strand.
GGATCGTTCGCACTAGTTAAGACGAATTGTACGAGTGAGAGAGAGAGAGAGAGAGAGCCTCTCGACCAAGCGTCGACAATCCCTTTCGATGTGAATTCGAGTTGCTGAAAAAGAAATATACTAGTCAGATCTAAAAAACACGATATTTTAAACATTCAATGAATCCAGTTTGAAAATTCGTTCATGTATTTTTACAAATCTGAACGAATTTGGGTAAACTTAAACGTATCACGTAAGAAAAAGATACTAAGTATCACCGAAGTTATCTTTTGAAAGAGCCTCTATCTGTGTCAAGGTCGATAACATTGTAAGAGGCTGTAGGTGGTATTTATGAGATATTTCCGAGACATGAGGTAAACATAAAGGATATCCTTCTGTGATCTTTTTAAATAGACGGGAGAAAGTAGATGTCCGTGAAAAAATTTTAATTTGGCATTTATTATTTTGCTTCGTGCGAAATTTTTATATTATTGCCGAATAGCGTGTTTCTCTAATTAGGAATAAATTGGGATTATGAACCGATCGATTTATATCCTCAATGGTCCTTTTAACTCGGGCAACGAAGCGTAATTAACTTTATCCCGACCGGCTTTGTAGCGGCTTTGCGTCCCGAAGAATCGGGCAACGATTCGCTGAATGCATTTCGGGCAAACTGTTTCGCTTTGCCTCACGATAATTAATTGTTATCAGATTGTACGGATGAAGAAGTCACACTAATTTCTCATTTACTTTCGGTTGGCTATTATGTCATTATGTACGAAATATTTCCGTGGGAAATTTATTACAGTTGAAAGGAATTTATAAGCGACGATAGTTACGTCGATGTTTAATGTTTTTTGTGAAACAGCGAAATTTCGATTTTTTTCTCTAAATTATTCGTGTTATAATATAAATTAATTGAATAATTAGATGGAAACTAATTTATGCAGCGCAATAATTTTATTACGTCGTTATTATTTATATCTATTTCTGCGATGATGGAAATTTCAACGAGAAATTCTAACTTTCTGGGAAATGCAATTTTCTCATCTCGTTAGCATCTTACACATGTTTACAGATTTTTCTGTAAATCTCTTTTGAAATTTTCGCAGGTGGCGTGGGGCACAGCCGTGATGGAATTGCAGAGCTGGTTGCTCTATCATTTAGTGGCCGTCACCGACTGCAATCAAGGTAGCGAAGATACGCTGTTCGTCGTGTCTCGTCGTGCACTTTCATGAACATTTGTTGTTACGCATGTGATCGTTAACGACTCGCCGTTTAACCCTTGGTTATTTTAGTTACGTTTGCCTGAGTTTGCCCGGGCCATTATTCACGCACAATCAGTTCGCCGCTTCTTTATTTGATTTGCCATCCCGCTATCACAATCCAGAGGAAACGGTGGTCTACCGATGCTTGATGGTGAGTTTATCGCACGAGATGTGCGAACAGAAGCGCGTACGCACACACCTCGAGTTGTGAGACCTCGTTGAGACGCATTGTCGCTTTCGCGCCGCGTTCTCAGGAGGTTCTGAAATTGTAACGTCCCGTCTCCCAAAGTCGTCAGACTTTCTACTATTGTGCCACATTCGAACACGCAATTCATTTGTTCCCTCGCTCACGATTTGTTAAACCATAAGTTTGAAAAGGTGATGTTTTTTTTTCTTTTTCACGGCGTATATTTAGCGCTGAAACCCGTTTCCACCAAATTAACCAAGTTAATTAATTAAATTAACTTTGATGTCGGTTCAACTTACTCTTCATCTTTCTCTACTTTTGAATTGAAAAAAGATGAAGAGTAAGTTGAACCGAGATTAAAGTTAATCTTGATGGAAAGTGGAAACGGACATCACACAAACAGTGAGATGTAGCGAGCATAGCTCACGTTAAGCGCAATCTTGTACATACATTACGTAACGTAACACATTACGCAATATATTCTAAAGTATTGAATTTCTATTAGAAATGTAAAATATAAAATGTAAAATTTATATTAAACATTGAATTTATATTGGATAAATATAAATATAAAAATGTAAAATTTATATTAAATCGGTATAAATCAGATTTTTAAACAAATGCCGATTATACATTTTTAATATTAAATATAGCGCCGTTTCTAATATCAAATGATAAATAGAGACGTGATTATAGGGAAAACTTTTTATTCGTGGTTGAAAGCTTTTATCGAACGCGAATTTCGCTCCGAACGCGAATAAAGCTCAGGGTCGCACGGTCGCATTTATCGCTAAATAAAAGCGGGAATGCGGCCGAATGCACACGAGCGGCGGTCGTTCACTGTGCGAAAATATTGCAGTGATGCAGTCGGCGAATACAATTGGAAGTGGCGGCGGCGGCGGCGGCGGCGGCGGTGGCGGATCATATCCCGCCGGTGGCGGGACTGGAAGTCGCACCCGCGATTTAGGGCTGCGCGCCCAGAAGAAACTTCTCGGCCGCATAGTGTCCACTAATGCAGGTCGGTCGCTCTTCATTGATGACGCCACGACGTCGTTGCTTGATAATCTGTACAAACTGATGGAGAGCGTCGCTAAGAGCAACCCGCACTTGGATAAAAAGGAACCCGAGAAGGTCCTCAAGAATATCATTAAATTATCTATCAAGGTATAAAGCATGCCAGACTTTAATTTTGATAAATTCCGCAATGAATTTCAAACCCGGAAAAAAGTATTTAAAAAATTTTTCTTGCAAACTTATGAATATCTCGAAATATATTAAAATTTTGAAAGAAACAACTTTTAAATCTAAAATAATTAAAATTATATAATAATTAAAATGACGTTCAATAAATTGTTCTACATCATGTTTTCAATAATTAATATTCGCATAATTTAATCGATAAGAGATAATAAATATGTTTAGTTTAAATTGTAGATATAAAAATTTATTTTGAAAATTTTATTTTTACTTTGAAATTGCTCCATCTATATATAATAATAAAATCAAAATATGTTAAATAAATGCTCGATTGGCTATATATAAATAACGATTTGCTATTTATAATTACATTACAATATAAATTAAGCGTATAATTAATTAATTTATACAGTCCTAATTTTCATTAAGCTGAATATAAATTAGCTCATAAAACACAATCTGTAGATTGGACTCGTGCAGCGTAGTCATCAATTCCGTTCGAACGACACCGAGAAGCTAGAGGAGATCCGGGAGGCTCTGGGGACAGTGGCGATGACCGTCGTGTCGTTCTACGAGGTGGATTATAGTTACGACCAAGAGTATCTGACGGGTTCGATGGAACGTTGCCGATCGTTGCTGCAGCAGCTGATAAAACCGCATCTCACGGATAAGTCGTCGCAGCGTTGCGACCAGGTGTTCGACTTCCTGGCGTATCCCAAATTCTTGGATTCGGTGTTCCGATACGACTCCGATCACAGACCCATCCTCGGCATGCTAGTCAGTGACCTCAACAAGGCGTTGGATGCCAGGCGACTTTGATTCTATAAGAATGATATTCACATTATATTAATAAGAACGAATTGGCCGACAGCGCGGTACGATTACCGGAAAGATGACTGTCTCCCTTGGCAACGGCGGTCTCGCGATCGCGATCGATGACGGATTGCAGCGGACGATGTCCGTTGGACACGCGCGCTTCGTTGCACTTTATTTTCAATAGCGAATAGACAATGTGCATATTTTTTCAGTGTGGCGACAAATATAGTTTTTTGTAGCGATAGATTAAAAAACCGTGTCTCTTGCTCGCGATCATCTCCACTCAGTAGCCGGGTCGGGATACCCAGTGCGGATTGGCTCACTGATTTATGCAATAAGTGTCTGATATTCCGTTTATTTTAAGGACACACCTCATCTGCGTCGCGCATTAGTGTATCATATACATATATTTAGGATGCAGGATACAGATTGTCAATCTATACCAAAAAGAATATAATAAGCTTACCATATACATATAAAGAATGAATTGAAATAGGATAAGAAAAAACTAAACTTTTTACATTCGAGTAGAAGAAATTAAAAGAATTTTTCGCTTATATAAACAAATAAAGACAAATAAAAGTTTTAAGTCAAATTAGACTTCAATATGCATCCAATCTTAAAATTAATATATAAATTGATCCTAAAAAAAATTAATATATATTAATTTTAGAATTAATATTTTATCTATTTTATCTATCATCCTCGCATATTTTTCTAAATTGTATATTGGAGTCTAACTTATGTTAAAACTTTTGTTTATCTTCATTTCGTACGAAAAATTCTTTTGATTTTTTTCTACTCGAACGTAAAAAGTTCATTTTTTTCTTATTCGAGAATTATTTCTTTTTTTTTAATTTTTTTCTATATGAAATTAATTTTGTTTTCAATTTAGATTATTTATCGTATCTGACGAATTCTTTTCGCGTAATAAAGCTATGCAGTCACAACGATGATTAAAATAATTAAAACTAGTGATTTTTTTTTTTATATTCTAGGATCAGACTCGGAGTTAGGTTTTAATTTGCAATTGTAAGGAATTCTCAAAGTTAAAATCCCGCTGCAAAAACAGATTTACGTTTACCATGTATCGCGACGAGTACAAAGAGTAGCGGGAAAATGTTTTCGAAAATTGCAAAGGTCCATTTGTCGACCAGTAGATCGTCGACCTCGATTAAATACAATATTTACGTAATTAAGGCAGATTGTTTTTCCCGCTTTAAACCGTGTAATGATAGTACTGTCGCATGTAATAGTGGATTGCTCGAACGAGAGATTTCCTTCTTCTTTCACGAGAGATCTCCTTCTTCTTGTCGAACACATCTTTGTTTTTTTATCTTTTAAAACATATTAAATAATTAAATATAATGCTGTTTTAAGGTCAAAACTTCAGCTTTGCTCCCTCAATAATGTATCTAAAGAGGAAATGGGAGATTACATAGAGCACGAAGTGCGTCGCGTGACTATCATCGATTTCCAATTCGACATGAAAGAAGAACAATCTCTCGTTCGAGCAATCCACTATTATTGCACGCGACAGTGCTAGTATCGTCACACGGTTTAAAATGGGAAAAACAATCTGCCTTACTTACGTAAATAAAATTTAACTTATATGTAAAAATATTCGTCAAAAATTTGTCAATATATTAATGCATTAAAAAAAAATGAAATTAACTCTTGTTAATTTCATGTTGATCGGCAAATTTTTGGCGGATATTTTTACATATAAGTTAGATTTTATTCTGTGCGCCACGATACGTTTCAATTTTTTTTCGGTTTCACAAAATGCGAATTTTCTCAAAAAGGATAGATAAATATGTATCATATTTCTTCGTGTACGCGCAAACAGTAAGACGCACACGTTGCGGAAGTCTCGGGATGTGCGTTGCGTTGGACACAATCCACTATTAGCGCTATTGCTTGTACGTGCACATTTTTTATAACACTCGATTAAAGAAACAATTTCTACATATCTGATTTCATCGCGATTTTATCTCGATGATTATTAGCATAGAACATCATAGAAGAAAAGAGAATTTTATCGACATTTTGCGCATTTTGTACGCGGTGTACACCCCACTTTACACGTTATTTGTGATGATTGTCAATATTAAGAGATGTATGGGTAACATGCCATTAATAAATTATTAATAAACATCAGTCTTGTTTGTTTCTTTGCGTTTTTATGTCCTAAAAAAAAAGAAGGCGAACGACATATCAGTCTCAAGAGCTTGGTATATTTATTTACATAGATATATGAAGTCGCACATATATAAAGTCACAATGATATAGGTCATCCGTCGTTTCCCTCATTCGATCGAGTTGCAGTGCGCGCGTCCAAAGGTATCTTCGTATCATGGAAAATTATCAAAAATTTCAAACCCTGCCACTATGACGGTTTTATATTCACGCTGTTTTAGCAGCTTTTTTAACACGGGGACAATGCGACAAGTTGGATCGCATTGCTGTCGATGCATTTACAAGTACGTGTTTCAAGTATAAAATTAGTATCAATTTGTCATTTGTATTCTATTTGTTACAAATCGAGAGTGCGCTGGAAGTGGCAGCGGTTTGACTTTGAATTTTTATCTGCTCATTGTCATACTTCCAAACAATCTGGGAGCGCGAAATGATGTCAAGTAAGGTATCAAGAAGCTACCCGTTTAACTATTGCTCGTTTATAAAAATAGGCTATCGGAGATGTTTGTAAGTGTTACGGTTAAAATATTGAATTCAAATGTCTGTCAGAGAGAGAGAGTATGACACTTACAGATTTTTACATGCAGCATTTCGGGCCGCGTAAATATGTCGGGCGTTTAAAATATTGGATTTAAATATCCGTAAGCGTCACACACGTTATGAACGCATGGTGTGATACGCTATAGTGTTCTCTGCGGTTACGTGCTAAACGATGACGGATTTTCTCTTTATCCTTCTTTTTTTTGGCGAAACAAATGCGGCCTCACCCTCGGTATCTTATGTATATATGCATATATCGGCTCGTTTACATAGAGATGAACGTGTATCGGTGAAACTACAGAGCTATCGGATACAATGCACACATTTATCTATCTTATTGTAATATTTGAGACCCTATAATTATTATACGTTAACAACTTGCAATCTCTCTCTCTCTTTCTCACTTTCGCTTTCATAAATATGCGGGTTGGGAATATATCTTGTTAACATGCATGCTCATTACGTACTATGATGGTTTAATGACGTTTCATTGTCGCCGATCTCTTCGCTTCGTAAATATGCTATTCTATGCATGAGAATGCACAAATCGCGGCATCCGCGACGACTCGCCATACGATGCGTTTATCAAAGTGAGATTTTATTTCGCTTAAGTACGCCGTGTACACGGCATATTCATATACTAAAACGGGACTTACTTCCTGAATCGTGTTTGAGCGTGTTCGACCAAAAATCGTCGAACTCTAACATTACCGTTGTAAGAGACGATGGGAATACAGCATATGCAGCATATAATAGAAACAAATGCTATCTCGATTGCACACAACAAACGCGACATTTTTATACAATCACAGGTCGACGTTACTAAATGCACGCGCTTAGTAATAATACATATTCCATAATACATATTCTCTCCAATGTGCCAAACGCCGCGATGAGACCCAACGGCACCGAGCTTGGTCAAACTTGAACAGTCAGATTATATTCGCGTTAAACTCAATAGCTTCAAACACTGGCGGAAAGATACAACTAATTCGAAGTTAAGCAATACGAATAAATATAAAAAATGTATTCCTAGGTGAAAGTAGTCCTATATTATTGTGCTATTGATGCATTTAGAATTTTCTTGTTCATTTTTCCTTGTCAAGCTGCTATTTACTAACGCTCTTTGTCGTGTAGTCGTAGTAAAAAACTGAAACCAGTCAGGACCTTGCGATATTATTTATAATATGCGAAATGGTAATAGGTAAGTCAAATTTGTGGTAAAATAAGTATATATTAAACAAAATTCATTGCGTGTTGCTGTTTCGAGGCCGGTGTTTCAACTTCCATTCAATTCGATGAAACTTAATATTTATTACTATGATATTCGTTGACAATCTTTTTCTTGTCATTTGTATCGCGCATTACATATATATCATGCTCCATTTTAAATTAAAAATTAAGAACAAATAAATTCCATTGCAGAGAATTTTTGCGATTTACAATTTCGTCCAATTGCATTATAATTAACGTTTTGAAAATTGTAACAATGCATACAATATACATATTTGCATGTAGAAATTACGAATCACATTTTCGCTTCTTTAACAACATAAAATTTCACATATCATCTGTTTGTGATATGTTGTCTCATCGAGTTCGGATTAAAAAAAAAATATCCGATAAAAAAATATTTATAGCAGTTGCTCTCATAAATATAAATTATTCTGAAATAATATTGCCATGGATATTTTCCTTGTTTCGATAATTTAAGAAATATAAGCAAGATATATATACTGAGATTTGTAGAAGTGACATTTTTCACTGTATAATCTGTAATGGAATACAAATTAGAAAAATAAATACGCACATCTTCGATAAGTTCAATTCTATTATTTTTTAATAATTTAAGAATAAATCAAAATCATTTAAATTTATTACACTCATTATTAATAACCTTTTTTGGATTTTTTATCATGTTATAAAATTTGATATTGGCCAAAATGTTTAATTATATTGAACTCGTTCAAAATATCAGCTTACAGAAAATGACTTTATTTCAATATCAAATTTCAATAATATTTAAATACAATATTGATATTATTCTTAAATTATTACTTTGTGTTCATAATAAAATAGCGACCAGCGTTGATTTTTTTATGATCTGATATTTTTACTTATAAATAAATTTAATTTATACAAAAAATTAATTTATTATAATCTAAAAATATCCGATTTTTTTCATTTTAAATTAGTGAAATAAAAAAAAAATTTTTTTAATTCACTTATTTAAATTAATTAAATTATCACATATTTTATAAGATAATGCTAAATTTATGTATTCAATAAATTCATCTTTTTTTACATAATTAAAAAATGAATTAAGTTTTTTCATTTAAACTATTGAATCACGGTTCAATATAATCATGAAATTACTATGGAAATAAATTATTTCTATTTCCAAATGTTTCGTAGGAAAATGTAGGATCAATTATTTTCTGGAAAAAAATTTAAAAAAATACGAATTAAATAATTCAAAGGAAAATAAAAGTTTTGACAAGTTTATCGTCTTTTCGAGACTTAGAATATTAATATTAAATTAATAAAAAACTTTAAACATACGTAGTCTGTAATTCTGAAATAAACAAGCAGTCTAGTGTTTCACAACATATACATATAACTTATATCTTAATTATTTAATTTAGCAATTATTAGCATTTCATTAATTTAATTTAGCATTTCATTCGATTAAACCTTCATTGCCATAATCCTGCATAGTTGCCGTACAGATTTGCAGGCAGTGGACCACCTGCTGTAAATAGTCGAGTACCCGATGCGTCATAGCAATGTGTGTAAATGGCGGGAGTGTACTTCACATTTTGGAAACCATCTATATATTCTTCGTCCGGAAACTAGTATCCCATGGAATAAATACATAAATCATTCCATTACATAACATGATAATACATAAAATGAATTAAATGTGGCAGCTACAAAATGTATAATAATGTTAAATTTAAAATTGGAACATTTCCAAAAAAATCACGTGACCACTATTGTCACTAATATTTTTTCCACTTTATGAATCTTATATTTATATGGTGATTCACAAAAATATTTTATTTAAAACTATTTAAGTCTAAAAATTGTGGTGATCAACAAAGTAATCTCGCAATATTTTTGCAGTTATAGAACACAATTATCTAATTGTTTATCAATTTGAACGCAAATATGTAAACCACACAACAAAACTTACCACATATCCTTTCGAAGCTTTTAACACGACAGTTCTATTAGAATTTATAGAAGATTCCAGATATTTCTGAGCCCTAACATCGTAGAACATAAGCATTCCTAAACCAGTTCCGATAGTCAGGACAGATCCTTGAAAACTTGCCGATCTGATTCCACAACCACTGTATCTATAATCCAAAGATTTATTGGTTTTATTAAGTGACTTTAGAATACTAAGAAAAAGATAGATTACTAAAAAAAAATTTCATTTACCTTGACGGTATTTTTTTAATCGGTTGCAATGTACGTGCGTCCAGTAGAAGAGTGTAAGACCTGCATCCAATCGCGTAAACACCATCGTCCTGTACAGCGAGACAAACATTTTCCTGGCAGGCTGGCAGTTTTCTAGATATTTTCTGTTTGAAGGATTCGGCCGACCAGATATGTATAAAGCTATTGAGAGTCAATGCTGCAATCTCCTTGTATGCTTTATTGAATGCTAGCGCTCGCACCTTCTGCGCGGACTTGCATTCCTTCACGCATACAGGCTGAATCAATCTAAATAGAAGTAATAATTATTAGAAATTATTTCTTAATAATGGCATTAATAATAATAAGTATTAAAAATATTAAAAATAAAAAAACATTAACAATAATTATTTCCAGTTTCATGTTTCTGAATTCCTAATACTATGCAATCGAATAAAAAAAGATTAATATATTCTAATGTATAATCTAATATATAAAAGAAAAATCACTCTGAGATGTTCTGCTCTCTTAGTCTAGCAGAGGAAACCAAAGTCTTAATTGTATATTCGATTTTACCTATGTGTAGGCACATCTGCTTTATCGGGAGCTTCAGCGAGATCACTATCAATACGCCATAGAGCCATTTTCGTGTCTCTAGAGCCCGACACTAAAAATTCATCGTCCAACCAGCACATATCAAATACCCAATCTCTGTGACCGCTTTCGCCGACGCAAACTGGATCCAAAGTCGGTAATCTGTATATAGCTATTTCGTTACTATTTCTCGCTCCGGTGGATAAAAGAGTTCTATAAGACAAAGAGATCAATTTACAGATTTAGATTCGAAAAATTGAATTTTTTTATTTTGTTGGACGTAATGCTTAAGAAAAAATCCAGGAGTCACCTCGATGGATTGATTTGAACGGAATGAATGCCACATTGCTGCTCGGGCATAACGTTACCGCCCGGACTGAGCTGTCTTCCATGAAGAGATGGAATCTGGTCTAATTTTTGCGTCGCTACGTCATAAACCATAAGCTTATTGCACTTTGTACCGAATACTACTTGTCTATCACTCAACCACTGAGAACAGAATACTTTATTCATGTTGTTTAAGCTAACTGAGTATTCTTTGAATAGATCGTGTGTCAGTATATGACGGGAACCGTATTCTTGGTTGATATTCCGCACTTCGCGCGTATTCGTTTCGCGTGCGCGCACATAATCTACGAAGTTGAAGGATGTTCTCAGGAACTGCTTGCCTTCGGTCACTGTCTCGGCCTCATCGTCGCTTGATTCGTAACACACGAAATCATCCGGTTTATCCGGCTTCCTATTTCTCTCATGTCGTAATGCCAATCTGAAAAAAAAAAAACAGATAATTCAGTAACACATAAGTACAATATAACGTCAAAATCAACACATTAATGATTTTTACCTCTTAGCACGACGCTCATCCAATCTGCTACCATTAGCGCACGGAGGATGTCTTCCATATACAGTCATTCTTTGTGTCTCAGCCATTATTATAATTAAAAGTTTAACAGACTTTAAAATATTCAGGCAACTTGCAAGGAACACTGAGTATTATTATTGATCAGAATAATCTTATTAACAAAAATAAGAATGATACCGGTATAAATTATTTATGTCAAATAAAGAAAAGGATCATATATTGGCAACATGCAACTTGAACAATATTTTTTATTACATATAAGCAGTGTCTTAAAGGTAATAACTAGTTTTCTCTCTTCTTTCTCTTCCTCTTTAAATTTTTCTTTGTTTTATCTAAGTTTATTTGTTAAAATTTTGCAGACTGCAATGACTAATTAACACAGTCGCTTTTGTAATATGTCCTAAAATACTTCAAAGATTCCAAGAAGCCCACAACTTGCTTTTCAAGAAAGATGACTAACAATGATAAAATAAGGAGGCACGATAGATGAGATGATGTCTAGATGCAGATGTTTGATCAAGCTGCTTCTGACAAGGATCAATTTCTTTTAATTTTGATCTTGAATGTATATTTTAATTATTATATTTATAAAGACAATTTTTTATATACAATTATATTGTGTGTGTGTACATATATATACATATATATATGTATATACAATATATATGCACATATATACATATATATTGTAAAGAGGATTATACTTGTATCATATCAGTTAAACTCCTTTAGCTAATAAAAGTGTATCTATTTTATTTCCACATTTTCATACACTTCTAAGATATAAAAAGAAATTTGTTAATAAAATCTTCTTGTTCTATAAATTAATCTAACTAATTATCAGATTATTTTATTTTTCACTCCTGTTTCCTGCAAGTTTATAAAAGTCTTTGGAAGCAATTGATAGAATTATTTTTTCTCCTATAATAAATAATATATAAATTCTCCAGTCAATGTCGACAATCTATTGGTATTGTGAGAAATGTAGTTATATACAAATGTTTTATTTATAAATAGGCTGACACAAGATACATTCGTTAAGAAATATCTTGAATAAGTAGCTTGCAATCTAAAATCAATGAAAAACTTAATCAGTACAAATATCTAAAAATCTTAATATTATTTAATATTATCATATGTATTATACAAGAATAATCTCTTTTTTTCTCTCTCTCTCTCAAGTCAAATTTTAGGAAACCATATTTAAAAAAATAAATTGAACATTTTCAACAGAAAATTGACAACATTTAGATAAAGAGATACAAAATAAAAATTTGCATTCCGGCACAATGTAGCATTGCACGATAAACGTCTACATTTCAGAAACAAGATATAACATATCAGACGTAATTTGACCACGTTCAAACAAAGAAACTTTAGAGAAAAAAAAAGATTTCCAAAGAAGAAATTAAAAAATTCTTTCTATATAGAACAGAACGTTTATCTTTACAGGCTTTTTCCTTATTTTTACACACTTTTTTTTTAATTCTGGGTACTTCTCGTCTGATTAGATAAGAAACATTTCTGTAGCTGCTCCGAAATTTTTAGTTTCCGATAAAGAAAGAGATCTAAATACGATGAGTTTTCTTTTTTTTTCGTTTACCGTTGCTCACCGTTTCGATAATTATAATTTCCTCGCACGAGAACAATGAGAGTGAATCGCGAGGAGGCGATCTATGACAGTCGGGCCGCGGCAGGCATCCTCCGTCACCTGCCGAGCCTGATGCACGACGGGCTTACGACTACGAGGTGGGTAACTCCGTTCTGTGGATTCCGCAGCACCGCGCTCTACAAAGGAAGGTCAACTCGCGACGCCCGTTCCCCGATGCACGCTCTCGGCGTATCGCGTGACGACGCGTGTAACCTCGCTCGCCTGCCGCACGCTCACGGGCGACGTCGTTCGTGCGCGATCTCGAGTGCCGTGCGACTGGGACTGCGGAGTGACGATGCGCGGCCAGTACGATCCACCGTGGTCATGATGAGCGGAGAAACGCACGGGGTGACTGCACGAACGGCACCGCCATGTTGAAGGCGACGCTTCAGCGCCTTAATAACCCGAGAAACCGCCGTTGCAGCGTCGACAGCGATCCCGGCAGCGTATCTCCGAGGGGGACGATGACGTCTATCTCGATAGCATGACAGGAACGACAGGCACGTCGAGATGATTTACGACGGTTTTCCACCACGTGCACTCCCACAACTGTCAACATCAGCTTGACGTTCCCTCTTTTCCCCTCGACCCGGGTCATTTAAACTTCCTCCCTCCCTCCACCCAATCCTTGCCTTCCACGCTTAGTTCGTGGCGTAAAGAAATGTATTCCCCATAAGCCCCGGTCTACAATAGATGTAGTAAGCCTTAAGCCGTGAGAAATTGACCAATTATAATCGATTATTCTCTTCAAGTTCGATTGTGATTGGTCAATTTCTTAAGGCTTAAGATTTACTACACCTATTGTAGACCGGGGCTTAGCCCCGGTGTACAATGAATGTAGTAAGCCTTGAGCCTTAAGAAACTGACCAATCACACTCGAATCTGAAGAGAATAATCAGTTGTGATTGGTCGATTTCTTACTTGCTACACCTATTAAGTCTGTTTCTTACTCCTGCACTCTCTGAACTGGTACACACGGTGCAATAAGTTGAAGTGAAGTAAACACATGTTTACTTCACTTCACTATTGTAAACCGGGGGCAAACAGCGGTGGCGAATGGAAAGGAATGGACATGTTCAAACTGGACAAAGCAGTTGGTTTGCTCGCCGAGTGGTTGAATATGTCACAAGAACCAATCATCAATCGTTCGACGAGCAGCGAACGCAAGTGATTTGTGCTTGCGATATCGATGCGTTTGCAAGGTCGTAGGAAAAGAAGTTATAATCTTTTTGTCCACGGATTCGATAATCGATAGAAGGGTTTACGTTCTATCAACGGATTCTACATATTCTGCGCCGGCTCGGTTCTGTCCGGTTCTGTTTGACGCGCCGTGAATCTTTCGAATGTTTTGAATTGTTTTTATAGAGTCATTAATAACTTTGAAACATGACGTCGTTCAAAAAGATAAATACCAAAGTGTTTGCCAGAACAGGGCCGGAATTAACTGAAGATAATATATATTGGAAGAAATATACGGTATGTATATTTAGAGATTCGAATGGTTCGAAATATTCATACTGTTGCGCCCACGTGCGCGATAACATAACCTATGAGTAAATTTATCGTTAATTTTTGTTTTTTTAAATATTTTTTATGTTTTTTATCTTAACGCTTACGTTCTCTAAAATAATATATAATAATATAACGCGCGTGCGTAAAGTAAGCAAAATCTCATTTAAATAGTCTAAATATTTCCAATATAATATAAGCTGTATACAATATAAGCAGTATATACAATATAAGCTGTATTCGTTTTACCCTATGGCTTTCTTTTTGAGTCAGCTAGATTAGATAAAAATAATCGTATCGTTCCCCTTTATCTGATCCACTGAGCTGATTCAAAAAGAGCTAAGCCATAGGGTAAAACGAATACAGCTATAGTTATAAATCATTGATTTATGTATGTTTTTTATGTAAAATCTATGTATCACCTATGCTTACATTTGTCTGTAACAAATGTCACATTTGACACATTTAAGACATCTCTTAGATCTTTAATCTTTGTAATCTATTCATTTATTAAAATTGTACATGTAGAGAATGATAAATTATTTGTGGTAATTATATGTTTGCAGCCTCCAGTTTTAATAAAAGAATTTGGTCCGATAGATTACATTGACTTTTCGCCAGTCGAGCCGCATTATTTCGCAATAACTTGTTCAGTACGAGTGCAACTGTATAATCCTATCACGAAGTTAGTCACAAAAACTTACAGCAGGTTCAAAGAAGCTGCGTATGGCGGTTGCTTTCGCAGAGATGGCAAGCTGTTGTGCGTCGGTGGAGAGGAAGCAGTGGTTAGGCTCTTTAACATCGGTTCAAATAGCATGTTGCGAATCTTTTCTGGACACAAGGCTGCGGTGCACAGAGTCTTCTTCACAGCCGATGATCTTCACGTTGCCTCGTTCTCGGATGATAAAACTGTAGCATTATGGGATATACCTAGTGAGAAACAATTGATAAACTTCAATGAACATACAGATTATATCAGAGCTGGCGCAGTGAGTCCTGTGTCCACTGATGTGTTGCTATCGGGTGGATACGACAAGATTGTAAATATGTATGATACCAGAACAAATAAGAAGATACTTAGTGTTAATCATGACGCACCGGTGGAAAGTTTACTCTTCTTACCAACTGGAGGAATATTCCTATCTGCAGGTATGATATCTATAATAGTCTGATTATTTTGTGTCTGTATATAGTTCAAAAATTTTTTATAAATATGTATAATAACTTTACATGATACAATTTCATATAATTGATGCTTCATGTATAAAAATGTTCATTGTTTATCTGTAACTTCAAGGTGGGACAGATATCAAAGTATGGGACGCTCTCGCAGGTGGCAGATTGCTCGCGAAAATTACACAACATCATAAAACTGTAACTTGCCTGAAAATGGTCTCTAATGGTCATAGAATACTATCTGGTTCGTTAGACAGGCATGTTAAAGTTTATGACGCTGGGACATATAAAACCCTTCATGCTTTGGACTATCCCAATGCAGTTCTCAGCATAGGAATTAGTGTAAGAAAAAAGTGGTCTTTGCTGTTACACAATTAAAATTTGCTTGCACCTATACTTAATTTAATAAATTTAATCTATCATTGTTAAATTGAGTGATTTATAAAAATTGATGTAAATTAAATGCGTTGATATTAAATTGCAGGCAGGCGACGAGACCATCGTAGCCGGTATGGTAGATGGTATGATTTCCGTTAGGAGACGCGAGGAGGACGCGAAAGATGTAATAAAACCGAAGCGTAAGAAAGTATCGTACAGACACGCGGGTGAAAATCTGCATGTGCGGAGTATTGACGTGATCGTGCACCATGAAGTCAAAGAGATAATGAGCAAGCACGATGCCTGCTTGCGAAAGTTTCAGTATAGTAAAGCGCTCGACTGTGTCATGATGAGTTATGTGGTTAATAAAACGCCGCATGTTACCGTAGCGCTTACACAAGAACTTATCAGACGCGAAGGTTTAAGGCGAGCTTTGGCTGGTAGAGACGGCAAGTCACTAGTTAACATTATTAAGTTTTTGAACAAATACATCGGCAGCATCCGTTTTGGAAGAGTATTGTTGCACGTAGCGAACGTGTTGTTAGGTAAATTTTAAATATTTTTTTTTTAAATCTCACATATTTCTTACATTAATAAAACCTATTTTTTATTCAGATGTTTACGAGGATCATTTGGACGAACTGTCGGAAGAACCACGAAAAATGTTTGCTATATTGTCGCAAAAGTTAGAAGAGGAGGAGCAGTTACTTCTAGCTTTGACGCAATTGCAAGGTTCAATGCAAATGTTACTGTCTGGCGCTGAAGCGTCTTCTTTGCCTGCTATAAAAGAGAATCAAAGCTTAGAACCATCAAACGCCGCGCAAACAGAACGTGATATCGTCTTAAATATAGTTTAAATATAACTCGTAAAATATTATCCATTGTATAAAGATTTTTGTAAAATAGGTTTTTGTACATAATTTTACATCATGTTAACATTAAATTTTCGAAATAAGTAAACGAGCAACGATTTAAATACTTTTTTCTTAATGAATAAGTGAAGAATAACAAATTAAACTTCTCTAGGATTGAAATAATATTTCTTTCTGTATAGATGACAATTTTTGCAAAAGCATAATGAAAATGTTTATCGTGATGTATACAAGTCGCGTAGCTTATTTTAAAAATATTCTAGCAAATTGTTTTTTATTTTTTAAAATAAACTTAAATTCACATGTCATTCCCTTATTTCAAGTCTCTTTATTGAGACATTTTTGCCAAGCAGCAGAAGATGGTTTTTCAGGCACTATCCATCCAATTGGAATCGTTGTTGCATCATTTTCCGAACTGATAAACTTATCCCAGGCCGCACTGAAATGCAGAAAAGAAATTTTCTCGATTGAAAACAAAATTGATATATCATTTGAGATCAATTACGTTATAATATTAAATATATACCGAATCGTGATGAAACTATCCACATCCTTGTAAGATTGTTCAGCAGCCAATATACTTGTTAATGTGCCAAATAGCACGTTTTCCCAATCATCGAATAAATTTTTTGTCTGCTTTTCGATTCTCTTTTCGTTATCCGTTTTTAGCATTAATTTCAATTCCTGTTCTTCTACTGAATACTCGCGATCCAAAGTAATCCACTGTTCCGTTAATTTATCTGTACATACATTTATCATTAAAAATGAAATAATTTATATTTGTATGAAAAAAGCAACATAATTCAAATTCTTAGTCTATATTAAATATATTATTTTTTAAATATTTATTTTATTATCATTAAAATTACTCGTTACACCAATTATATTTATTGATGTATCTATTTTTGTCTTGTATTTTAAGAAATTATATTTTAAGTTATCATTAAAAATAATTTGCAGCAATAAAATACTACCAATGATGTTATTGAATGTTTCCTCGGCTGCCGAAGACAATTTCTCGCCTCTCGCTCGAGCGATGTTCGTCTTGATCTTTCGTAAGTTTTGTAATTCTTGCAAAATTCCTAGATACTTTCGTGCATCGTTTCTCTTGTTTCGTACGTCGGATAAAACCATATCCGCATCCTTGCGCAGGTTCTCCTCTTGTTTCTCCCGCTCGATTACCGCCTGCTCCTTTCGGATCCACGCGTCAGCCTCGGCGTGCAATCTTGCTCTTTTTTCTTCCCTCATTAACTTCTCCTTTTTCCATTCTTTCCTTCTAAGGCGTTCCCTCGTACGTTTTTTCTTACGTTTCTCTAAATCGTTCTTGACTTTATTCAAAAAGTCCTCATCTTTTACGGTTTTTAAGATTTCGCAGATTTCATGTTTTGCAGCGTTACAGGCGCTGACCTTCTCCTGCCACTGCGCTTCCGGTAAATTAACGCTGTTCTTAAGTTCCGCGCAAACAATCTCCAGTTGTTTATTTAACCTGGCCACCGACGTCAACGCGTTCTTAGCAGCCGCGATCTTAAACGAATCTTTTTGTTTGCTTTTGGCAGGAACTGCTGAATCTGTCTCTTGGAGGAATTGTTCAATGGTCTTTTCATCTTCTTGTCTTGTTCTTATTCTATCGATTGACGTTGCATTATTAACAGTACTGTTATCACATGTTACATGGCTTGGATAAACATTATAATATATATTCCCACTGTAATTTACATTGTATGCAAATGGTTGCGGATTTATCGGATAGTACATGTTAAAATGCACATTCTCATAAGTTTGTCCAGTATCTTGCTGGAAAGATTGACCACTGTACATATTTGTTCAAAATATGTGCATTCAAGTGAGAACGATAACCAAAGAAAAAAAAACTTAGACTATAAGTGTAAAATTAATCAATTGTAAAAGATTAGTAAAGATAAGAGATAAAAATGTTGGATATTTAAAAATAATTTAGCGTAAAGTCATTGGAGAGCACTTTTTTTTAACACATCTGCAAAATATTCCCTTCTTTCGGCAGCTGCTCTTCCGCCTCCTGCAGCACTTTTTCAGCCTCAATGTAATCTTCGACTTCCTTCAAATCTTGCTCGGTCTCCAGGATCTTCTTGAGTTCCTCGAACGCTTTAACGAGACGCCTTTGACAGTCCGGTACCATCATAAGCGACTCTTGAAGCACCTCCTCTTGCTTCTTTATGTCGTAACCATCCTTGTCTATAACAATACATTCCGTTAATGAAATTGTTTTATAATTGTTTAGCAATATTGATTTCAAAGACCTCAAAATTAAAGAAAAAGAAGCATCTTGTGATTAAAATTGATTGAAACATTTAAAGTTGCGAACCTATAAAACAATTGTATCACTAAAAGCATTTACAAGCGTTTTAATGAAGTTAAACACTACATAGTTCCACTTGGCACTCGTAACGCTCGCAGGCGTTAATTTCCTTGCTTAACATTTGATAAACAACAAGGATGAGAGGATTCCAAGAGCGTTGCTGAACGTCAAGTGGAATCAATATTACATATCAAACGAATCTGCGCCACAAATATCTCCACATGTATTACGCAGCTACGAAACGAATCGTTTCGACGCCACGTGGAATTGTTTCTCCCGTCGCAGCTAAAATCGATCCTCACCCTGCTCCTTCAACTTTTGTATCTTCTCGCGCTGCTGCGCCGCCTCCTTCTCGTACGTGACCTTTTCTTTCGCGAGGCGCTTCACTACTCCCGTCTTAATCTTGAGCGTTCTAATACGCGGGTCAGACATTATTTATTCGTGCGTTCGCGAACGCGGACGCTTCGTCTCCTCGGGACGTCGAGAACGGGAGGGGCCGCGGGTGCGAGAGTCGATCGAGAGAGATCCTCCTCGCTTTATTTTTTTTTGTTTTTCTACCTTATTAGGCAAGAGCGAGTCGATAGAAACGTTATTGTGGATCGGCACCGTGACGCGACGAGGTTATGTCACGTATCGGCTCGCGCACCCACTTCACTTCGTACCGTCCGACCGTCTAACGTTCTCGAGATCTCGATCTCGATTTCGACGCGGTCGGGCGTCCGATATCGATATTTCGCCGCGATATTCGGTCGGTCTTGCAACGGTCTTTCTCGTCGCTCGCATTCGCCGCAATAAGCTCGCGAGTTTTATCGTGATCTATAAAACGGGAAAATGCGAGAGCAAAATCTTCGTTTTATCGCGCAGCGAGCAGCGGATACGCGGGATTATCGTTATCCGGTAAGACGTCGAGCGAGCTTTTATCTTCGCTTTATTATCGGGTCGCGGCACTATCTCGCTTCGTTCCAACGGGAACGCGTCGAACGTTAACGGTAATCGCGACGCGATAATTTTCCGGAAGGCGATTAAGTATATCGATAAAGTGAAAGGCAATGGTTTACGCCGGGAAGTTTATACTTAAGTTTGTAGAGGCAATTTCAATCGTTTGTCCGAACTCGACGTTTCGCATCGAATCTCGAGATTCAGATGTAGACTCTTGTTTTTCAGTCGAATATACATTTCGAATGTTTCGCAAAGTTATTTTGAAATCGAAGGAAAATTTTACAAGACAGAAAATATTGATATAATGATAAAGAAAGATATTGAGGTAGTTTAATTAATAAAACTTTAGAGAGATAAGACTTTAGAGATATTACTTTTAGAGATAAAATCCAGTGCATTTTTACTAAGGCCTTGCAAATGGCGGCGATTCGCCATTATATGGAGATACTGAAATATCCGATGTAATAGACGCATTCCACTTGGCGCTCGCAATAATGGCGGACATAATTTGTTCCTTGTTTAACATTTTATGACCCGGGAAAAAATGTTTCATATATAATTATATAAAATTATATATAATTATTGACATATTCTATATACAATTATATATAATTATATATAAAATATGTTCATATATATTAATTTTTTTTTTCCCGGGGAACTATTATAAGGATGAGATGATTCTAACAAAGTCAAATGGAACGCAATCACCAATGTCTTTCAAGAATAAAAATATATTGATTTCGATAGCGCATATCAATTTTTCACGGTATTTATTTTAATGAATTTGCGTTTTGATTAATCTTTCGCATTATGATATAAATAATACATGTAATATCCCGGGAAAAAATTATATATATATATATATATAGAAATATTTTATATATAATTATATATGAAACATTTTTTTTCCCGGGATATTCGACTCTATTTACACAATTGTAACAAAAATCATTAATAGCATCACTAACAGAAAATGATCAAAGTAAGCGTGCCTTTTCACAAAACATCAGTCACGTAAGATTCATTTTTTTTTGCGAAAAATTTGTCGAAACATTGATCGCGTATATTTGATCAATGCCTTCAGCATAATTTGCGCGTCGCGCAAAGTAGAATTCGATTCGCTGCGCGGTAAGCGGACGCGGCCGGGACCGCTCGTCGGGCGCGTGAAGTTGGCGAGCCTGGGCGGCGCGCCCGGTCCCGACTCGCGGCCGACTTCGCGTCGCGCGCAGCCGTGCGTGCCCGCCGCACTCCGGCCTCCGGCGGCGCTTCCGCAGAGCGAAGTGCCGCACCGTCGTATACGTCGCGACGGGACGTGGCGTGCGGCGGCAAGAGGCAGAAAGAGGGAACGGGAGTGGGACGGAGGGTGGAAGTGAGAAAGAAAGGACGCGAGGGTGGTGTGGTCACACTGGCGCGTCCGCCGTCGATTGATACGTCCACGAGGAAGATGTGATGCGGCTCGCACGATGGTGGACAACGAGTTCCCGGCCGCCGAGAAGATCCTCCGTGACATCGAGAACACCGTCCGGAGGAATCCCACCATGTGAGTGCGCGTTCTCTCTCTTTTTCCGCTCGCGGCAAACCCGGAAGCCCGTAACGGCACACACGCGAGCGTGTGTTTTGCCGTCTCTGTCGCGAAGGCAAAGACCGAAATCTCGCGGCGACGAGGGCCCGACGGTCGAGGGGATGCGCGAGAAGCGGCGTCCCGCACCGCGTCCGTTTCACGCTGTCGCGAGTCGAGACGATGCCGTTCGGCACGCTTCCGCGCGTTCGCGGTGTCGCGATTTTGAACTCGGCGCAACTTGCGTCTGTTACGATTGCTCGTCGCGGCTTAACGTTTCGCAACTCGTCGCACGTCCGCCTCTTTTCGGATACATTTTCTACATCTCGCTACGACCGCTCTTCCCTACCGTTTCGAAACCTCTAAACGCTCGCATGCACGCCGATCTTATTATCGATATTGGAAGGAGACGTGGCGCGTGAGAGGAGAAGCGGGCGAAGTGATCCGATGTGTGCGTGTTATCGATTTAAAATCGCCGCGGAGATAGAGAGAGAGAGAGAGAGAGAGAGACTTCGACCAGCGAGAAGGATCCTAACCTAAATGGCTCTCCGAGAGCTCCCCGTTTCGGAACCCGCACTGCAACACCCGCAAACCGGCAAACGGAACACGCACCCGCGGTCCTAACCGCGCAGTTGCGAGGGCGGAGCCTTCGGCGAGGGCGGCGGGAAGGGAAAGGAAAGGGGGAAGAAAAAAAAAGCGTGGCACCGGCGATCGCGAAGGCGAGTCGACCTCGCGATTTTCACGCGACGATCGATCTCGCGCGCGCGAACTTTCGCCCACGCCGCCCGCCGTCGCGGCGACCGTGCCGCGGTAATAGCCGCGAAGTTGACTGTGAGTCGGTGCTCGCGAGTCACGTGCTCCAACCGTAATTGACCGCGCTGCTCCAGATCGTAATTTATGAAATATTGAGAGAGAGCGCGCGCTCGGTTGCTCGATTTAACGTTAACTCTCCCGGTATCGTCGAAAGTTTCCATTATCGTGGACTCCGTTGAGATCGAGGAAATAAACGAAATAAATTTTCTTAATTTATTCACGAATTACTTGAATTTTTTTTCGCGCGTGTGATTTTTTTTTTTTTACGTTGCGCGAAGCAACAATTAGCTGATTAAGTGACGTAGGCGTCGGAAAATTAGTCGGCGCTCGGCTTATTCGGATTGCTCCGAGGGTAATTAAAATCAATCTTCTTGAGCCTCGGGTTTAAACGCGGAAACGTATCTCGCGCGTATGTAGAGAGTAATAACCGAGCGTTAATTATATTAACGTCCTATTTGACATTTATTTCTTTTTCAAGAACTCAAGAATTCGTTAATATCACAATGAGATGTTTCGAGTGCTGTATAAAAATGAATCGTTAAAACCGGCCCCAATTATTTCCGCGTTTCGAAAACGCTCGTTAATCTCGTTATCCCGATTTTATCGAGCTCAAGATTAAAAGACGCTTCGCGATTATGATAAAAAAAAAAAAGATACTAGAAATCATCGAAGCGTGCGCGACGGAGAACGAGGAGACGGTCGTGCGGATAAATAATCGGCCGCGTCCGGCTCTCGTAAAGTAGCGCCATCCGGGGAGCATCGAGTGCTAATAGTCGCGGCTTGTTTGCGATCCTTAATTCTCCACTTGCGTAACGCACGCGGTTTTAATTGCTCGTTTATTTTTATTCGGTTTTTTGCGCCGGCGATCGCGAACCGACGGAGTAGGGAAAAAAAGCATCTCGCAGTCGTGTCTTCACTCGGCTTTACTCTCCTTGCCTGCATTCGAAAAATATTTTATTCGAGTATGCCAGGATGTCATTCTTTATCATTCATTAGACGTAAAACAAGGATGGAATGACATCCTAGCGTACTCGGGTAAAGCTTTCGGGCGCAGTTCTTCAACTATCGCAACTCCAGTATTCACGTGATTATAAAGTTTTCCCGCCACCATGTACACATGTGCACCATATACACGTAATTACTTGAGGCATTATGTTACGTAACAGGCTTTACGTAATTTTCGCAATATCGAATGTGGAATCAAGTATAACGAATTGGCTAGCGGGATGCTAATTCGTTATGTTTGATTCCATATTCGATATTGTTAATTCACAGGCTCGTGTAAAAAGCATATCGCGCTCATCTCTCGATTTATGCGGTTTTTTTTACGCGGATAATCCTTTCGCAGTGTCTATTCTTATTATTATTATTATTTCATTATTATTATTTTTGTGCAAAATATGTAAAATAAATATTTTTAAGACATGTATGGGCTTTCTTTTTACGTATTTTTTTGTTTTGGCAGACTCCATTTACGTATTTTTTTGTTTTGGCAGACTCCATTTACGCGATTCTCAACCGCGTAAAAAAAAAATCATGTAAAACAAAATATTGCGCGTAAATCGAGGGATGTAAAGTATATGCAGAATACAGTCTCTTATTTAAATATTTCTGAAATGAATCTAAAATCATTGAATTCGGAGAAGGAGCATTATAAACGTTTCCTTGTAAAATATATTTATACTGATAATTGATAGTTAAGCACGTTTAAATTGTTGTTTAAATCGTCGGATTAGGGAACGAAGAGCTTCGAGCACGAATATAAGGAGACTTGTTATTTTACGCGAGATTATAAATTTGCCGATGCAAGACAAATTTTTTTCGGGCATTAACATTGCAAGACAATTGTCTTATCCAGCTATATTATCAAACGCATCGCAGATTTTAATTATATTAATAGAACATTGATAAATGTGGAAATAATTTTTCTAAACGTTTAAAAAAGCGAATATTGAAATTTTTTATAAACTTTGATAAAATTTAACGTAAATTGTTTACTAAATGCGTTATTTTAAGTTCTGTTTATCATTGAAAAAGTTGATTATTTTACTTTTCATTCTTATTTTCGACACAGACACAAAATAAATAATATTATTTATAATATATAATACGTAATCAATATTATTAACGGAGAAATGATTATATAGATATTTTTATTACTTTTATTTATTTTAAATATCACGTACTAAAAAATATATATTAATGCATGCAACGCAGAGGAATTCGGAATAATGGTTTTCATTTACATCAATTTAAATTCTCACTAAAAAGAATTTACGGACATTTCTTTTTTTACAATACGAGCACAAAGCGAAACGGCAATTTTATGGTCGCGACTTCTCTGCTTCTCTAGAAGGAGCTTCGTGATCCTGCCGTTGGAGGATAGCGAGAACCGGTCGCCGGTGTTTCATCAGGAGGACAGCTTGGGCCTGGCGTCGTGGTGCGTTCAGCCGCTCTACGTATACACGTATCGCCGGCTGCTGGAGTATCGGCGGACGCGCCATCAGCGACGCGAGGAACCCAACACCGTGGCGAGATGGTTGTTGGGTGCTCTGCTGTTCAATCCGAGCGTGACCATGTTCTGGAATATGCGGCGGGAACTGGTGCGCGCCGGCAGGTTGGACCCGCGCGACGAGCTGTCCTTCACACGACCGGTGCTCTATCACACGCCAAAGTGCTTCGAGGCTTTCTCCTATCGGAGCTGGCTGATGCCGTTCGTCCTGGACGCCGAGCGGACCGACGTCGCCGAGACGCTCGCGAATGACGAGCTCGAGCTCGTGCAGACCTGCGCCGATCGCTACGCGAACAACTACCACGCGTGGAGCTATCGGCGCCACTTGGTGACCCTGTTCGAGTCCCGTGGCTTACGACGTGTCAGCTTCGACAGCGAATGGATGAACACGCTCATTTGGTGCCGGCAGCACGTGTCCGATCATAGCGCGTACTCCTACCGGCAGTTCCTGCTGCGAAAGTACATCCTGGCGGTGGTCTCCTCGGTCAGGGAGACGCACGACAACTCCGGTTACCGCGCGATCAGGCACGACGGCCCGTTTCTCTACATGGCCCGTCGCGACCTCGACGACGACGAACGGACGTTGCTGGAACGTATTCGCGAGATCGCGCGTCTGGACCGCGATCACGGTTACTCGACCACCGACGTCCGCAAACTCAGGTGTTATCTAACGGCGTTGTCGTACTGGACGGAAGAGTGCTTGTACAACGAGCAGTACATCACTTTGCACGACAATCACGAGACGTTATGGTGCCACCGTAGGTTTCTGGCGTACTTGATCGCCGTTCTCACCGCCGCTTACGCGAAACACGCCTGTTATCGCGAGGACGATTTCTGGGACGCTCGATGTCACGACGAGCCATCACTCGCGCCGCTCCTTCGCGACAAACGTTTCACCGTTGACGACGACTTGTTAATGGCGGCTCACGTGATGCTCGTCAAGTCCTTTTGTTCCGCCAGTGTCGGTATCATCGAGATGGCGATCAAGCGCCCGCAGGAAAAAGTGTTCATCGAGAGATTTTGCAAATATCTCGAGAGAATAGGCTTGCGATGATCGGGATTAGCGCGCGAGATTTTGTACTTGACGAAGGCGCAACAAGCCGATCGTAAGATCTTACTTGTCAGGATGTGCAAAGGCGATAAGCCGATCGCAAGGTTTTGCTTTGTCAGGGCGTGTAGATGCAGAAGTAATGAGCGTGGCGATCGCGCACTAATGCTCGCGCAATAATTTCATTGCAACAATAATTTCTCTCTCTTTCTCCCTCTCTCTCCGTTTCTCTTTTTTGTGATTTTGCATCATCCAAGTCGCGTTAAGACGTATATTCAACACACCATTCAATGGCATACATGGCGTTTATTTGGAATAGTTGCGGAAATTGATTTGTCTTTTAAGGTTTTCTGGTATTCTTGAAATATTTTTAAGATTTGACGTTTGAGATTGTGTGTTTCCAATGTTTTCTAATTTTCTATTTTATTTATATTTTATTTATGAGAATACTCTTTTAAAGAGTATCTTTCTCGTATCTCGAACTTAAAATTTCCTGAAGGATCCGTTGGTATTTAGTTTTTATTTTTACGTAACCACCTGATCTTTCTCAGCGAGGGAAAGTTTTGTAGGAGAAATATTTTAAAAATCTATAAAAAAGAGAATACTTTTTTAGGAAGGAAAGTTTACAACTTCGAAACTATTCCAGTTTGGTGCTCAAAGAATTATTCTCTTTGATTGTTCTCTTCGTGAACCTCTTTCGCGTGTAGTTAGAACACGATTGCGATAAGCAGGATTCAATGTAGATAGACGAAATTGAATCGTTATCGATACTTAATTCCCGCATTGTTCGCTCGCGCAGCGAGTTCGACGAGCCATCGAGTACACCAGTGATACGTAAAAGTGAAATATAATATAATAACGAAGTAGAGGATGTGCGAGAAGTGAGGAAGGCGGATTCGTCTCGCCGGGAGAGATTTCCGTCAGGGCGAAAGTTTTGTCGTGAGAATAATTATGTATACTTATAAAATATTGAACGAGAGGAAAAAAAATGAAGATGCTAGTTTTCTAAAATTGTGTTCTTTCTATCGTCCCGCAGCGACGGATGCCCGTCTCTCTTCCCCAGTCTTCGGCAGTTGGGACCTTCGTGGGTCCGAAAGTAAAACTTATAGC
This sequence comes from Cephalotes varians, assembly GCA_037157785.1. Classification (NCBI taxonomy): domain Eukaryota; kingdom Metazoa; phylum Arthropoda; class Insecta; order Hymenoptera; family Formicidae; genus Cephalotes; species Cephalotes varians. Next base: position 1,245,966 of record JANQDE010000032.1, read on the forward strand.
CAGTTCCTAATGCGCAGTAATAAAAATCAGGTCCTCTTCCTACTATCCCGTTCGCTCAGGTCCGAAAATATCGCCTCTCTCTCTTTGCCATTCCATTGTTCCTCGAGAAAATACAATATTCCCGAAAAACGATCTCAAAAGACCGTCCCGAAACATCTCGATCGATTGATATCGGAAAGGTTGTTTGACGTCGCTGTCATGATTGCTATGTCACAGACTGCATTCGGCTTTTTGGCACGACGCGATAACCAAAATAAACGAACTTTTGACACACCGCTCGTATCTCAGTCATACTCGGACGTTCGCTGTGCTCGCACAGCAGTTTGGATTCGCGCAAGTCGCTTTCGTTCGGTGAAGAATTAAATTGCGCTTGCTTCGACTGCGAACACATCGCGTCCATCGCTTTCAAATAAAATTGAAATTTCCGCAAATTAAATAAATAATTGTTTTTAAACGTTTTTTTCGCTGTCAATTTTTGACATTATACATTTATATGGGTTAATTCAGAGTAGCAAAAAATTCGGATAGATCGTAAATACGTGTACTTTCAAATTGGGAATTTCGAGAAAGCAGTTCATGTGCTGCAGTCGAAGAATTAAAGCTTTGCTTGAGCACAGTTCGAAAACAAATTTCGAGTTCGCGTCCTTTCTTTTTTGGGACGGAAACTCGAATTTATAATTCGCATACTCATGTCCGGTTCCACCAACGTAGATTAATTTTAATCTTGATCCAACTTACTCTTCATCTTCTTCTAATTCTAAGAATTAGAAAAAAATGAGTAGTAAGTTGAACCGAGATTAAAATTAATCTACGTTGAACCGAGATTAAAATTAATCTACATTGAACCGAGATTAAAATTAATCTATGTTGGTGGAACCGGGCATTAATGCTCCCGTATGACTGCGCCGAGGAAACCGCCGAACGCGAGAAAAAACTAATTTCCCGTGCACATTTCACGCGCTTAATTAATTTACTAGCATATTACGAAGTATTGGCATTTCGTTCTTTGGCACGACATGTCGCGATAGAAATAAATAAAACCATCGAGCCTTAACTCGATCTCTCAGTCGCGCCCGAACATTTGTTACGTGCAGTCAATTACACGCTTATCAGTGCGTCGCTTATCACCATCGTGTTACCTTCAACGAATTTTGTTCGGTTAAATTTCATCAATGGTACCGAATATTCCGCGCCTGAATTTGCAACAGTGACTCGTCATAAAAAAAGAAAGGTTTTCGCTTTTACGAGATCTCACAAATTTTTAGAAGTTGACGCGCGTCGACGTGTAAACTTGCGAATCGCAAACAAGTGGTGGTCGATTCTTCGGTATACGCGGGAATGCTTCTGACAGTATGACGTCGATCATCGTGATCCACAGTTTTACGCGAGATGCTGTCGGAGCGATTTTCGTCAGATCGCAATCGATCTCGTTTTACAATATCTAAAGGTATATTTAGGTCATTTTAGACAGAGACCGACCTTCGATCACAAACGTCACAGTCGATTTAACTCTGTCGAAATGTCATTTCGATAATTGCGGGATATTTGCATCTGTGAATGATCAATATATTAAAGAATACAAAACAAGTATTAATAAAATTAAGAGTCAGAAACAATCATACAAAATAATTATATTCGAGAAATACGTTTCGATACGTAGGATACTTAGCTTAATTATTAAGCTCTTCTCTAAAAGTCAGTTTCGTTATATATCTGTTCTCTATGTATTAAGATTTTAACTTAATTAAGATTTAAACTTCTGAACGCCGCTGAATTTGCGTGAAAAGTATTTTGTATAAATTCGATAATAAAATCATATAAATATATGATAATAAACACTATAAAAGTCTAAAGAATGCCATAAAGATATCTGAAAGAATATTATCTTTTATATCTTGGACTTCTGTATCACTTTGAAAGAGGATTGAATTTGATAAAATTTTATAAAATTCCGATTCACTTTGATACATTGATGAAATAATAACATATATATGAATGCTGATAATTAACACAATTGCGAAACTTAACAACAGGAGAATATGACATTAATTTTAACATAATATAAATGTTTAAATGTAATAATTCTGATACAATATTCGATAGAATCTTATTGCACCGATCACTCACCGATGCATCTATTCTAATATTTCTATTCTCGGTAATTCGTTCGCTAGCATCAGATCGTTATCTCTTCGAGTGATTTGGAATCTGGGCAACGACCTCGCGAGAGACGGTAAAGAAGACAGATTTCTCACGTAGAAAACGAATAAATGGACAGTAGCACAGAAAGCGAAATTCTCGCGATACGATGATAATAATTCCGCGATGCATCCGTGAACATCAAACAGTGCGGCTCGACGATGCCGGTGAGTGATGACTATGGCTGGTACCGATCGGTGATATCGACGTCCGGAATCGCTCGTGTTTATAAAAAAGTCGCGCGGGTGTACGTTGCTCGAGTCGCACGGCATTAACGGATCATCGAGGACACGCTGTCGAAAGCGACCGCACGTGACTGTTTTCTATCACTACCATTGGCCGATTCGCACGATAGGCAACGAGCCGGTCGATAGGCATCCTCGCGAATTCCTCGCCTATTCGAAGAGTAGACGCTGTTGACCAGTGTCAACTCAGTTTGGCCGAGTTTTGTCGTCGCGTTACCACGATTATCGTTTTTCCTTTCTCTTTTTTCTTTCTTTACGATCTGGCAGAACTGATGAACGATTGGAATGTTGGAATCGGAAGTGGAAACCGCAGTCGTCAGTCTGCGACGGGGCTCGAGTTTGAAGATACCGTCAACCACTCCTGCTGAAGGTAAGATGAATAAACTGAATTTACCTCCGAAAAGAACTCGTGAAGCTTCACTTCGCCAAGTTGTCCTAATCGATGCTCGAAGAGGTGTCGAGACCGGTATTCATAGTGCAGAACAAGAATAATGATAAATATAATGTAAAGAAAAATTCCGAGAAATCGTCAAACAATTTAGGACTGAAAGGAAATAATCTCTTGGGAATATTTCGTATATCAATTTTGTGTTGAAATGTTATCATAACAACCGTTCTTATTTTAAGTAATGTCTTAAGATGTTAATATGGCTCTGTGATTGGCTTATAACATTTTAATATATTATTTAAGATGATCTTAAATATAAGAACCGACCAAGAATATCGGTCCAAAACTTGATTTATTATAGTTATCGCGTTTCGTGTTGACCTAATTTTCTTTCTGTGTATTATAGACAAGATCGTAATCCATACTTTCTTTTTAGCATGATTTTAAAAGAAAAAAAATTCTCTTATATATTTTTATGATACTGCGATTTTTCAAAATTAATCCTCAAACCTTACCTGGAGTCCATGAGATCCCAGCAAAAATTTGAGCGCACTTTTAAGTAAGACAAATCTCTTAATTCATTTTTTAAAATATATTATAATAAAAAATTCGGCTTCGAAAAATAAGATTATTGATTCAGCATACTTTGAAGAGTATCTATGATTTTTTTCAAGACGAAAAAATGAATAGAGTAATTTATAGAAATTTTTAAAAGAAGTTGGGGTCCAGTAAACCCCCAGTGGAGTTTATGTTACGGAGATGGGGGATAAGGATTAATCTCGCATTATATATATAATATCGTAATTATTTTCCGTTTCTTCTAAAATTGTACTTATTAACTACATATGTAACATTGAATAATTCGGTGTTGAATATAGATTCGCGATTGTCGAAAATGATCCGATATTTAACACGCGTTGAGAAATATTATTAAAATTAGTATCGTGTGTAAAAAGTTATGAGAAACGAAATATTGTCTTCGTAAAGTGCGATACAACGTTGCATGTCGCGATCGATATCCTTTAGGTTCTGGTATTAAAGAGCTCGTGCATGTATATTTGTCTTTGTTACATTAAGCATTCTGTTTCAAAAGTAATCATAAAATTCTATTATAACGATACATACATAAGCTAGGCTAAGATGAAATTTTAACACGAAGCTAATATACGAAATATTTTCAAGATATTTTTTTGCAGTTATTGATTTCTTGACGATTTTAAAATTTTTGAATTTTTATTTAGATTAAATTTATTTACCTTATTCTTTTTCTGCAATTCTTAATTAGTTGAAGAAACATCTCTTCACAATATATTACATTAAAATCAAACATAGAACGCAAAATTTGTGTGTGTTAAAATTATATTTCAAATTACGAATCTGTGATTGAAAAGAAATTCGAGGATATTTCGTTTGTATCGAATAATTTCTTTCATCTATATTTGTGTATTAGAAATATTTGCATAATAAGATAAAAACGTAAAAGATTTGTGCAGAAATATAAGCAATTGCCTTGAAACAATATCACGATATATCCCTTTTTCACAAAGAAACAAATTCCTCATTAATTCCTCTTATCAAAAGTTCTTATTAATTTTATTTATCGCAAATTCCAACAATACAAGGAAAAGTTCTTCTATCTTTATTCGGAATACAAATTCCGGAATTAAGTAATTAGTGTCTAATTGCCTCGTTCTGACTCATCTTCCTAGCGAAGCTTGGAAAAAAAAACTAGTCGAGTGGAACATGTGCGATGTTACGCATGTTGACATATGATCGGAGACATATGTGACGTATGACACAAGCAACACGTTGCGTTCTCGCGTGAACGAGTTGTTATTATGCACATCATAAGATTATTAATAGCGAGAAATATAAGCATTCGGTGGTGAAGACGTGCATTTGTGATTCATGTGCTTATGTCACGAAGAACTTTGCATCTTCAAAGAAGAATCAACTTTATTCAGCTGTGATTTTATTTAAATAGATTTATTTAAATACTATGCACTTCTATATTCAGCGTGCGACATCAACAGATTATTTTGACAAGAGATCCATTGGTACAGTTGGCAGGTACGGTTGGCTTGGCGTAGAAACGCCACACGCTGAAGTTTAATATTAAGTTTGAAGTTTGATATTAAATTAGCGCCTTTAAAAATGTCTAGAACTTACGCAACTTGAAATCTGCGAGATCAACTTCAACTTTGTCGACGGCCAATATCGGGTGCCTTTCATTTAGTGACACAAGTTGCCACAAGTGTCGTTTTGGCTTTGTTACTCATTTGACACTAGAATGACGATTTGTGTCGATTTGTGTTATTAAATGGAAAGCACTCATTTTCACGCCCGATGCTCGTTACGCTCCTTTAATCTTTGACCAAAGCATAGTTCGAAACCACGATATTTCCTCTGAATCATTCCCAAGGTTCCGCGGCAAATCCACTTTTATCGGCTTTGCTTGAAGTCTCCCGACGGGATTTACGTTGATCGATGACGAAAGCAATTTTCCGAGGTCCCGACGGTATTTTCTCGAAACCCCCGTGACGCGTCCGGAATAACGACCCCCGGATTTCTCCCCGTCATGATCTCATGTTACTCTGATATTCGATCACTTTATCTTTGGATATCGTGAGCGGTCTGTTTGCATCTGCACGTCGCGATTGTCACGAATTTCCGAAATTAAACGACTGCGACTGGCAATTTCGTCTGGCAACCGTCTGGTAACTGACGTCACGTTGACCGAATTATTGCAAGCAAGCTACTGCGCGTTCGGAGACGTTGCAACCGTCAAATCGTCGAGTTCGCGTTCAACTGCAGCCAACGACACAGCCCAGGTACAGAAATGGTTCGAAAATACACGAAAGAGTAACGCACTAACTAATTTTAATTTGATTCATCACCTCGCCATTACATTTATCTTAAATTCACTTAATCAAGGTTGGAATAATTCTCTTATGTCATTCTTATATTAAACCTTGTTATTAGAGAATTTTTTCTTGCTTAATGACATATTAATTATATTTATCTATATTATCTATATTATCTATTTCAAAAGTTCACAAATACATTTTTCTGCTATTTTCACTGCTTATAAAATCTCAATTATATAACGTTACGCATCTTTTACATTCTTTTATAATATTTTATAATTATCTATATTATTTTAACGTGTCTCTCGATACAGAGAGACTTAATATGCTCTAACTTGATACTAATTGTAACTAATCGCAATCTAGTTGCACGTGTTATACGATAGCGAAAGTTGAGAATCATGCGAAACACACGTGGAAATTTAATATGCGTTAATTCTAGCTTGGTTCGAATAATGCAATCGACAAACTGAGATCACTGAATCACTAACGGCTGACGGTTCATATCTATTTGCATTGAATTGAAAATGTATGAGGCATGAATACAGCATACATATTGCTGATATCATCTTGCCGCCGAGCGAACTTCAACCTTTATCTAACCCTTTATCTAAGTGATGTGTTTCTAGATAGGAAAGCTGCACGTTTATCTTTTTTTTTTTTTTTCGAGAAAACCGGCACTCGGAGGAAAATATGTTCTCATGCGATATATATAAATGTTTTTTGATCTATATATATCATATAAAAACAAACAAAAACATTTTTCAAATATATTTGAAAATTCGTTTAAATTCTTCACGGAATTATTTCGAATATCAATCACAAAGCACACAAAAAGTAAAGAAAAATTATTTATTGTATTTGTTATTTTTTATAATCATGTTTATTTATTCTTATTTAATTTATTCTAGACAGTTTCTCAAAATACCCAATATAAACATTATTGTATAATACCACAACAATTTGAATTTGAAAGGATCACGTAATACGTGATCCTGATTCGAAAAGCGATATTCTGGAGATATCATTTTTCGTATATTCTAAATAGATTCGCAAAGCGATATCCTGGGGATATCATTTTGCGTACATCCTGAGTACGTTCGCAAAGTGACATCCTGGGAAGCATCGAGCATCGTGAGCTATTCATTATTTTTGGTCATGTGGCCTGTTTTTAGCGAATGGTAAGTTCACGACGCTCGTCGCTCAACACTTGACGCTCCCATGTAATGGTACCTTAAGGGGATTTTAAAGTCGGTCCTTCTTTATCAATAAATATGATTAATTTTTCAATATACTATTTTTTTAATTGCTTTACTTGATATAAAAATCCTTTTTTACAATTAAAGTATAAACACTAATGTATTTCAAGGTTGCCGATTTGCCGAAAACGAAAGAAATTGTAAAAATTCAGATATCTTTTACCTATTTTTAGTCCAAATATGGCATCTAGAGCTGTTACATGAATATTTGCTTCATACAAAAATTTGGCAGTCTGAATAAAATGGGAATGGTGTGAGGTGCGATTTACCTTGAGAAACAACGTAGAGTTTGTACAACTAGACTTAGAAATCTAACATAGAAGATTAGTATCGATCACAATAAAATAAACGAATTTTGAATAATAGAAGATTAGGATTACATTAATGCAAATCATTATCGATCAAGTTTCAAATTATTATCGATTGTTATTAGAAGTCCATATTTCTTTAGGCATTTTAATTGTGAGCATATTTTTTATTTAATTTTTATATTACGTAATATTTTTTATATTTTATTTAAAATAACATAAATTCGATGAAGAGTTAAGGAAATTGGTTTAAATTTTTACCAATGAATTTCTCGTGTTGAATTTTTTTGCGAATTTGATATTATCGCGAATCGTCGTTTATATTTCTTCGCATTTTGTTTTCCCGGTCTAATGTCACAAAACTAATTGTAAGTTCCGTAAAACACATCATTCTTCTTCCACCTACGATTTCCAGAATCTGGAAATGGAAGGAAATTCCGGGACGTTGTGGTTTTCAAGGAACCGCCTACTGCTTTGCTGTCAAGCTATAAATAACGCGAATCACGTTCGTTTTGAGCGGCGCGTTGTCGAATCTTCTTCGAGAGATGCAGCGTTTTTCCACATGAAAAACACAGGATGGTGCGCGGCACTTTGCCAGAAACGTGGTGGCTCCGGTGTACACGCGAGCCTCTTTCGCATTCTCGAATTTTCAGTTGTCGGGCGAAAGGCCACGAGATCATATAACGTTTGTTAACCATTCATGGAATATCTCTCACGCGAAAAAAGAATAGATCTATCTGTTCCACTTTCGTTTTATCCTGTGATCATCTTGAAATAGCAGCGATACGGAATTAGAAATAAAAAATCGGTATAATTTTGGTGATTTTATATGTCTTTGACATGGAAAGTTTATTTTATAATAAAAGAATTTTTTCCACGGAGGGACAAGCTTGCATTAAGTGAAAAATAATTTTAAGACTATCTAGTGCTACAATAATAATAAATAAATAACGCATTTCTTGTGTGTCTATGTTAAAATTATAGATCATAAATTATCTCCTTATTTTCCTTGAATTTTGGAAATCTCTTCTTGCATACACTGTTAGAAAATTTGTGTTAAATTTAACATATTTCACATGTATCAAACGATCCACTCAAATTTTAATTTGACACAAGATGAATATATTAGAAAGTAATACAAACATTATGTAAAAATTAATACAAAAAAATATAATATTTTGAAAACAATTTGTGAAAACATATTTTTTCAGTAAAACAATTATTATAATGTGTTAAATTAACACGTACATTCAGCTTTAATTAATTTATTTTAGAAATTTATTTTAGATTTATGTTTTCAAATTACATTATGTTTATGTTATTTGTTCGCTCGCTCATAAATTATGTCATTTTTACACTAAGAAATGTTGAATATTAATTTAATAAAATGTCCAAATATCCAATAATCACGTTATGTTAAATTAGTACTCGGATATGTTAAAAATTCAACACAAAAATTTTAACAAGAACCGTTTTTAACACAAATACAAAATGTTTTTTACTATGTAGCACAAAATTATTTCGAACGTTTACGTCTATTTCTATTATTGAAATTTAAGAGTTAATTAAAATGTGACATGATGAGTACATGATATAATGATGAAATCTTTCATTGAATAATTAATTGAATTGCATATTAAAGTGACATATAAATCTTCAATTGTTTTCAACATTTTACATTAGAATTGATTATTCCTATAATTTCGACAATTTAAATACAATTTTCATCTTTCCGTTCTTACACAGAAACATCATATTCATTTCAATTCGTGATCTTAATCAATCCTTATGAACTCACCAAAATTATACCGTCAATTTATTTCGAATTTTCTTGATTTTAAGATTTCTTTACATTAGATTATTTAGGCGTAGCTCAAATATGCAAACAAGAGTTAGAGGGAGCAGGTGACGGTCGGAAATAATCGGTCGACAGCGAGCTGTCGATCTTTGCTAACATGGCTCTGCGGGTGTTCCAAATTCAGGGTAAGTCGACACGACGCTTAAGTCACTTAGGCTAAAGGCATCCTGCGTTCGTAATGCGCTCACGTAATGCAGGTAGTATATCGGAGATGCAGTGCGCTGTTAATATACGGGTTGACGTAACGCATAATCGGAGGTTTTAAACGAATTAAAGCCGTCGACGACGAAGCTCGACCGGACGACGAGTGCGTCGCCAGCGTGCGTTTCGTTCCCATCGCTTCACTCCTTTCTGATTCTGCTAATGATAAATTTCATATTTTTGTTGCGTCCGTCGAAATGATGTCTTCCGAAGGAGTTGCACGCGAAGGAGAAAGTTGTAGGAATGTTCAGTAGTTTTACAAAGGCGCATCGGGAAAGTTCCGCGGCTGAGTGAAGAACATATAAGAGATTTTCGGATTATTTCTGTTTCGAATTCTTTCTATTATGATATACAAATATATATTTTGTCCAGATAGTTACTTAAGTGTCACATCTTTTGTAGAAATCAGAGTTGGGTAAGTTAGTCTTTTTTATTATAAAGTTTGCCATAAATTAAAGTTAATGGCCTATAAAATTAATTTAGTTACGTTAAAAATGGCACAAAAAACTAATTAAAAGTTAAAGTTACGTTAAGATTAAATTAATTTAAGTTAAATTAATTATTTACATTAAATTAAAAATTTTTTTAGATTGCTCTAAACACGAAAAACAATTATGATATGAATTATCGAATAAATTTAATTTTATTTGTGAAATAAGTTTATATGTGCATGGGAAGAATGATTTTGCTAAAGGATTTAAAATTTTGCTAGATATAAATCAGAAAAATAATTTTGTTGGAACTTTAAAAATAATGAGCAATGCTGCAAAAAATTTTAGTAACTAATTTGAGTGTTTTACGTAATTGTTTTAATAGTTCAACAAAATAATTTTTTTTATTTCTAGCTAAAATTTCTTTCAGCAAAATCATCCTTTCCGTGTGAGCTAAAGAAACATTATTTTTTTATTATTTTTATTATTTTTTATATGGAAATGTATTTTTTTCTTTAATTATAAAAACTAAGCAATAATAGTTAAAAAATTAAACAGCAAGAATTACTCAAGAAATATAGACACAGATAATTATTATTAGATTATTAAATAGTTATTAATAATTATCATAAAAAATAGCTGTGTGTATTGCGTATTATTTAAATAAAATTTTAATTTACAGTTGTTAAATAAACCTTTCTTTTTTTATCTCTTTTTGAAACTCGAGAAAAATGCAAGTAGCCTTACTAACAAGCCATCACGTCCATTACGATCATTTGGCTTTTTTTAATTGTCTAATGTTTAAAATTTTATGGAAAAGAGAAGTATTGATGTTTAAACGAATTAAGAAGCCGCAAATAATTTTCTCAGAAACAAGGATCTGTCGTAAAAATAAAAATTAAGGAGACTGGGACATCTAATTCTGTAGTCTAAAAGAAGTGAAAGAGAGATTTTATAATGACACTTCTACGTGTTCCCTGGATTTTCTAATTATTTCTCGCGAGTTGCTTTCACTTTTGCGATTCACGCGATAATAGCAGCCCACGTCAATCATTGGCATGAGACTGATCATAGATTGTGAATTTAAAATTTCAGAGAGCGAGCTAGGCTTGCGTCGTAACGGTTCCCTGAAAATCCCACGTACGAGCGACAATCACGTCGCGCAAGAACGTCCGACGAACACGAGACCGTCGTCGACGTTGTCCTCGTCGACGCCCGCCTCCACGGCCTCGTCTTCAGCCGCGTCGCCGAACAGATGCGCCGGTGGCGGCGAAAACAACAAATTGTTCCGGTCCACCAGGCGATACGTACCTGAAGCTGCGAGTGACGCACCTGCGCCGGAGTACCTCGCCAGGAGCCTCCTGCAGCTTGGATGTCCTGCCGTGTCGATGCCCACGTAAGTCACACTCATGTATTTCCGGCACTTTCCATCCTTTCTCTTCGCGTCAGGGAGATCGAGGCGGATGTAATCTTCGTTCGGGTTCAGTTTCCGTGCGAGAGGCGCAGAAAAACGGACTTCGCGTCGGTCGTGAAGTCACGTCAATCATCTCATGAGTAATTATAAAGGTGATCTTGACACGCGCGATGAGCGCATCAGAATCTGAACTCATCGAAATTATATCGGCCCCGATCTCTCCGAGACGTGACTCGATGGCGTAATTGTTTACTCGGTCAAGGCGACATTGTAAAGAGGAACCGCACCGACGGAACGGAATCCTGGGCGGACCGGCTCGAGGGTTGGTCCCGATTGCGCAACCCGGGTATGACGTAACACGGGAGACGTGAAAAAAAAAGATCCCGACCACGGGACTCGTTTCCACCCACGTTTAGCCGGGAATGAGGCGAGAGAAGAATAGCTCGCGCGATTATTCTTCCCTCTCCCCGTAACGCTCTGACGCATCTGTCGGAAATAATTGTCCATCGATAAAGTATCGTTCACACAAGACTTTCGCAATACCGAGAGGCCATTGTATCGTAACTGGCAATAAGATAAAAATTCTTACAATACAGTATTTTTACAGTGCGGCAGCGCGTGCATTAATAGGCGCTTGATTGTTGTGCGAACGACACTCCGAGCTAACTCTCGCTCCGTGTTCCTGCCTCGATCGACCCTTCTTTGTCGGGTCGAAACGATGTCGGCGGACTTCCGCGATCGCGTTTGGGAACGAACGAACGAACGAGCGAGTTGCRAGCTATCCCTTCTTCAATGAGGAAGTCATTTTCGTGCCACGAGAGTCTCGTGAGGCAATTAGATGTGTCTGCAGCACGGTACGGTGCCTCACGACATAAAGGGACGATGTTAAGAGAGAGGCGGTGACTGATGCGATGTGTAATAGCGACGTTTATCATTAGCTGCGTTCAGCTGAAAAAGGCTTTGCAACTGTTGTAATTCTTTAATATGACTGATTATATATTTAGAGCCATTAAGGAATTAAGGCAAGGACTAATCACATATTAAAATTTCACATAAAAAAATCACATAAAAAAATTTTATCGAGATTTTATCTTGTAATATCGCAAAATTTAATTCAGATACATCGATTTCAATACCGCATTTCTCCTCTGAAGTGTATTAAATTGAGATAAAGACTGGTCTCTCAACACGTGTATAAAGGCAATATATCCGCAATTATTCATAAGAAAAATATATGGATGTATACATAACAGGAAAAACAGATGGACGATGGAAAACATTGACGTTACGATGAGCGCCGCGGCGGTAACAGGCGGATGAGTGTCCCGTGAAAAAGAAACATGAGACAAAAAAAATAATAGCTCGACAAGAGACTAGACCGAGGAAAAACAAAAAAGAAGAAGAAGAACGGTGCGTTACGGTCTCTCGCTGCAAGATTGATCGCATAATTCTGCCGTGGGAGTAAAGGTGGAAGGTGAAAATATTATCTCCGAAATCGCGCAGTTATTTTCGACGCGGAACGATAAGATCTGGAAGACGGAAGGAGGATGTGGCATATATCGGACGACAAAAAACAAGGGATAAATTGCACGATCTCGAGATAGCGAGCGGATAGTCATGTCAGTTAACCGCCATCGCGGTTGTCGCGGCCGCTCGATGAGGAGGGTACAAAGGAGAGGAGAGCGAGCCTCAGGATTCACCTCGAAGCAATCGCTCCCGCAAACACGGCCTGCCGTTCTCGTTGCTGGTGTGTGCAGTTGTGCACCACTATAATAGCTATATAGCTATAATAGCTGTATAGCTATCGCGACGATATTCGGTCAATAGGTGAGCCACGCGGCGCAGACGCGGCGGTACCAGCCTGTCGCTCCCGTTCGTCTGTATGTGTGCTCACATCATCGTGCCACACGTACATCCGCGAAAGCCGAGACCGTTGCTGCGGAGAGTGGAGCACGAGCGCGGACACGCTTCGCGCCGCATTGCTGTATTCCTCCTCTCGTCGTCGAATACGTGCGGATAATCGAAGCGAGGAACTGCGGTACATCACGTCGTTCTCTTCCATCGTCGCGTCTTCTCTTCTGAGGGAGGAAGACACTAACATCTGCAAGAAGGTTCCCGATCTTCGGTGACGTTGCTCTCGCGAGAGCTGAAAAAAATCAGGAAAGGGAACTCGAGAAAACCGAGAGGAACATTGGGAATCTCGATGAAGGAGGACGGCCATTGATGTTCTGAAAAGGATTTCTCGGAGGATTTAGTGAGAGGAGAGGTGATATCAGCTGATAAAGGAAAGAGTGTCACGTCCAGGGCCGCGCGGGCTAAGGCTCCGCCGCGCGGTCCTCGCGCTCGCCGGCACATCGGCGAGGCGAGAAGCGGAAGAGGATGCGGGAAGATTGGCATAATTGAAGCTGCACTTTGCGTGGGGCAAGACCCAGTTCCAGCTCAGGAGGAGGCTTTGCATGTGTTCACCGCTGTGAGCAGCGATAACGCGGGACAGTGGCGCCTCTCTACTGGACTGCCAGCTACGATACTCACCGCAGGTGCGACCGAAGGCCGCGCGTGTCACGCCGAAAGTGTGAATGTAGATGAATTTTTGTCTACGAATCGACCCAGTCAGTCATTCATGACAAAACGCGATTGTTATACATTCATAAAATTATATTATTAATTATATAATTAATATAATTATAATTTGTTGCAATTGGCCCAATTCGATTAAAATCGTAGCTTTAATTTATATTTTAATCAAATGTATTGGTATTTTGAAAAAAAAACAAAGAACCTGGGAGATACTTCGCACAACTGAAACGTTTGTTGCAGAGGTGCGATATCTCATTGCTTTCTTAAAAATTCGAGAGAAAATTGATCTTGAAAATGGAAGTACCAAATTTAGATTAATATTCTAAAATTCGTGGAACAGCGTTTCTTAAAGAAGCGGACTGAACCCATCAGCTCGAATCATCTTGACTATCGTCGTCTATCATTGTATACGTAGATATTGTATCACAATGTTTGGCTTTTATTCGGTTTGCCTCGCAATCATTTCAACATTTATTGCTTGCGATTCTGCATGCGGCTTTAATCGCGGACGATCAGTATCGATATTGCGCAGTAATATTCTTATCAGAATAAAAATATCGTGATTTAGAGATTACATCCTTGTTAGAGTACCCAGTTATGTTACAACAAAAATGAAAAGTTAATAGAGATAAACGAGTAATATAAATATTGAGTGTTACTCGATTACCATGTCTGTCGGTTGACAGACGTAGATGCACAGTTGTATGGCATCTACATAGCTCAACGATTTCACTTTGGATGCCATACTATCGTGAATAAAAAGAAGCTCGTAAATACTCTCGTATAATGTACATCTGTAACATAATGTAATTGGCAACTATTAAATGAACTTTCAATGCTCGTGATTTATCGCGATAAAGGCGGGCAAAAATTCGAATTTAGCGCGAACAATGTTTTGCGAAATTGGGGAAATCGTTGCGTTTGCTTCTAAATACGGAGCAAAAGGATCGGCTTTTGTTCCGGACGTGACGAATGCTTCGCAGTTGTGCGACAAACGCATTTGTCCTGTCACGAACACTCTCGCTGAACGTGACGGATATGAGGGAAACATAGAGCAGCCTGAGGATTTGCGATTTCTTGGGTTTTTTCTTTTTCGCTTATTATCGTACATTCTGGAAGTATACTTCCGCAATAATGCGCCTGCATACGCCTGCTGGCGGAACGCCAGCGCGAGTTCAGGACGATCGATCCCGCAATCTTGTGCTCCGCGAGATAGATGACGTAAGGATTCGGAAAATCAAAGTAGAGGAGAAAAGAAAAGATAATGCGAACGTTGAATTGTTAAAATATTAATATTAATCGATTGGAATCAAGATAAAAACCATGAAGATACCTTTAGTTATTTTCGAAGCTTGTCTGTCCTACACTGAATTATCACAAAAATAATTTCATTTCGGAAAAAAGTTCTGTGCTGAGGTGATTATTACAAAATTGAATTTTTAGAAGAGAATTGTTTTTAATTTACAAATTTTATAATTCTATCAATTAACATATTTTACTTATCTCCTAAAAAACTGAATTGTGAAAGTCTAAATTTTTTCTCTTCTTTTTTAAATCTTGCATTTAAATTAAAACTTGATTTTGTAATGAAATTATCATATTTACATCACAATTAAAAAATATATATATATTATTATTTCATATATATATATAATTTTAACGTCACGCCATATTATCTTATTATTTCATAAATATATATATATATATATTATTTCAACGCCACATTTTGTTCGCCTTTCAAATTTCGCTTTCGCGATTTAAAAGTCTTACGCATAAGTGTTCTGAGGATTCAGATACCGCTAATAAAAGAAGCCGAGCGATCTGATTTACAAGCAACAATTGCTCTAGTAACGTGCGCAAAAAGTATGCTTCATGGGAGATAGGAATCTTTCCACGCTGCTCTCGTTGAAGCACACATATCGTGCTGTCCGTCCGTGTGAGATAGAGTCGCTTAACACGCGGCTTGGTTAATTCAACCAGTTAATTTCCCGATCCGCATCGCGATGGGATTCGTCACGCTTCTAACGACAGCTGATCGTGACGTTTGCTTATCGTCACACGAATATTTCTGATTTAGTTTCAAATTCAGAAATC
The DNA here is from genome assembly GCA_037157785.1 of Cephalotes varians. Lineage (NCBI taxonomy): Eukaryota > Metazoa > Arthropoda > Insecta > Hymenoptera > Formicidae > Cephalotes > Cephalotes varians. The sequence goes on from JANQDE010000032.1 coordinate 1,261,807, forward strand.
TACGCAGCCTAATGCTTGCGCGACAAAATTATCCGTCTTTCAATATTATTAGTTTCCCATTTTATATTCCTTTATTATCTTCTGATAAAAATGATTTTATAACAATATATGTATTAACAATAAGTAAATTAATTTATTATTTCACAGCTAATTTCTATGATATTTTTTGAATTAATCATATTAAACACGTTACAGAAACGTATGAAATATAGAAAATTCTTCTAGACAAGAAATTTCTGTATAAACTAACTGTACCAGAGATGTTCTATACATCCTTCGCTTCTAACTGAATCAATACACATCTGCCGGCATTATATTATACAGTTACGTTATACATCACAATAATTCCGTGATTTAAAATCCACGCGCTATAAACAGATCGCCATGAAGCTTGGAAAATCGAGCTGAAATCTCGACCTCCAATGAAACGCGAGAGAACGGAATAATTTAACCGATCTGGTTGAATTGTAGAAAGGCGCCTTTCAGTTCGAGTGCGTATCGCGCGATATAATTGCATATATATATATATATATATGTATATGCAATTATATCGCGACATGGTGCAAATTTCATGGAGCAGAAATTCGACGCAGGATCACACGAAACACGTGCGACCGCGTTTCTCGGCACGGCGGAATATAATCTATTGCGGTCCCTCCGCGTTCGTCTGCTCGCCAATACCCGGTGGCTCGTTTTATTGCAGACCTCGTGGCGGTGTCGGGTCGGAGCAACCGCCGAGCAGCGACAGCGATGACTATACCGCCCATCATCAAGGTCATGCGGGTAGTTACGGACAGAATCTGGATGGTTACACCGTGCCCAAAGTCCAGGTGTCGGGCCCATCTAACGTCGATGAATCCGCTTCCATCATCAATGGGTGAGTTTTACGAACGATATCAGCGATTCGGAAGATTTACAGACTACCGCGGTTGTTGCCATATTTTAGTTAAATAAATTTTTTAAAAGATTAAAAAGAAGCAGAGATTAATTTAAATAATAATAATGAGAAAATATGGATAAAACAATTTCATAAACGAAGAAGGCCATTTTTATTTTTAGTCTTGGTGGTTAATAATATTGTGTGAATTTAAATATATCGGTTGATTTTAATTAACTTTGGGAACGGTCCGATCAGAAGCAAGTGACTAGAGATACATTATTATCGTAATCATAAATGCAACGCATTAAGTTATTAGAATCGAGATAGTTTTCTGAATGGATATCTAAGATTAAATCAACCGATTAGGCATTCAAAGAATACTTCGCGTATTTTATTGACGTTCTCTATTGACGATTCTTGGCGAACGAACGATTTTATGAATGAATTGCGAGTGAGATGCAATCGCATAAAGATTCTAATCGACAAAGACTTCGATATAAGTAGTAGTAAATCTCTTAAGTCACTGATTTTTATGCAACATCATTCAGTTTTCTGCTGAACGATATTTTAACGGTGATATTTTAACAATAATTAAATAACAATATTAACAATATTTTAACTATGTTCTCCTGAGCATGTACCACAAAACAAATTTAAAATAATTATATTACATGTAATATAAAATAATGAAATATACAATTATTACAAATATACAAAAAAATAACATAATGTAAAAATAATTTTAATGATCAGAAACATTAAGAATCAAATTTCAAAAAATATAGTCATTTTAAATTCAATAATTTTCGACAGATATCATTAATTTTTTCATTGAGAAATACTTTTTTTTATTACATTAATAAGAATTGTGTTGGAAAATTAAAATATCTGCCTTTCTATGAAAAAATTCCTATATACATAATAATTATACAATTTATAAGAACTAATAATTATTAATTAGAGATATAACAGTCAAAGCTTAAAATCATTAAATAAACAATGGCTTGCCATCCTGTCTTTTACGAAAATACAAAAACCGCAAATGATCAAATTTTAATAGCAAGTATTATTACAACGCGTAAGTGTTTATAGCTCGATTTAGATTAATGAATATATCGACACTTATCACGAGACTATCTAGACGGTCGTAATAAGCACTCGAGTCGATAACTTTTCCATCTTGTACGTAACTCATACGTAACAACGCATAGACGCTTACCTCGGAGAGTAACGGCCAGGTACGATTAATGATAAACAAACAGTCAGTCGACGCGTCGCGCTCGATAAGCACTGTGTTACATGTCTCTGCGGCGGTATCAAGAAAATCCTCGTTCCCATATTCTCGTATCGTTCGGCGTCACCGTTGCGTGTTTATAATGGGACCGTGCATCATCTTATCGCGCCGTAATGATACGCCTCGTCGACTTTACGCCGAAGTGAAAACGCAATCTGATAAGATGAATTCTCGCGGCGCGAATCTTCGGCGCCGAGACCTCGAATCGTGGTCGAGTGAGTAAAAATGAAAGGAAGTGTCGAAGTTCCCTGCAAGATATTTCGCGCCGATCGAAATCTTGTACGAAATCGTATCCAGTGATCGAGTGGCGCTCGAACGAAGGATGACAAGGACGCGGGATACGAAATCCGAGTCGTCGGACTCGCAACGACAACTCGAACTTCTTACTAATGGCAAAGAGAACATCTCGGTGGCACTGAGAATTTCTCGGACTTGCAAAGATTGCTTGCTAGCGAATTACGAGATCGTGTTGCATCGGCTAGGAATTAAGAGATATGCGATATGCGACAAGCGAATATCGTACGTGTATCATGAAGAAGATACGCATCTGCACGAGAGCACGCCGAAATGGTGAGTATATCAGGTTAATATTTCATTTTTACCTGATGCAATGCAGTCGTCAATTATGAAGAAAATATATTCGCTTATTGTTAATAAAACCGTATTGCACGAAATAAATTTAAACACTGAAAATCTCTCATATATATTTAAGTTATAATAAAATATAATATAAATATGCACAAGAGGAGAGAAATTTAGAATCTCTTAGAATTAAATATTAATTTAAAAGATTCTTCGTACCAGAGTTAATATATATAATCTAAAATTAAATATATATAATTTAATAATATATAGTTGAGAAATCTATTGTAAACGTTTCTCGTATGAAGCCAGTTATTAATAACTAAATTTATTAAAGTCATTAAATCTAGTTATTAATAATAATTATTAATATTTATTTAATCGATGTAAAATGTTGTTAATTGTTAGAGATATTACGTCAGTATTGGCTTTTAAAATAAATTTTAATTTAGGAACCACTGAATCACTGATTGGCTTATCGGAAAGATTGATAAATATATGAATAGATCGATAAGCTTTGATTAATCAAATGACACGGTATGTCTAATATATTTTTTGTCGCATTTACGTACATTATTTTATTTTTTTTTCGATACAATTTTTATGTGTGTAAGATGTTACAAAAATAACGAAAAAAAAACAGTAGATTTTTAGAGACTTGTTTGATATAACCTATTACACAATTCGAAAATTATTATGAAAAATCTATATTGTCTTGAACAGGTGTTATAAAAAAATAAATGTCAATTAAAATCGATGATAAAATTTAAGTTTTTTTCTGCGTTTTTTGCAACGACTTTTTACAGGAAAAGCTTATCAACTTACTGTTCATGAACCTATTTGTGTTATCGATGATAAATGTGGTCATACGATATATCTTTTTGTAAAGTTGGACTGACAATAAACGGCGATTTCGTATATCTCTCGACAGGTTTGATAATGCGCGTTTTTTTTTTTAATTGAATACATAAATTAAAGTTAAAGTTATTATCACATCGATAATTTTACGAGAAAAATAAAAATAGAGTCTGTATTTATACAGTTTTATTTGAAGTATGGCATAACAAAACTTTTACGTAAAACTAATATTCATCATGATTTCAAACTAATAACTGATATTATACAATAAAAGTTGAATTAGAGATAGATGTAATTTTATATGACTAAAATAATGTCGTTACTTCGAAAAAATCTGTAAATGATTCGCATTGAATTTGTATCGATGCAAGCAAAAGTAATACTGGTATTGATACAAATTCAATTAAATCAAGGCTCATTAAAATCTAAGAAGATTATTAATTCTTGTTTATATATGAGAATATTTATCTTGATCTAAGATTAATTTTTTTTATGTATGTTTATTATTTACGGGATTTATTCCTTTGTTCCCGCTATAGAGAATTTTTTTTCGTCAATATTTTTTTGTCAATTCGATAGACGCGAAGATACGTTTATATAATCATCTTATTATCGCGATAACAATATGTGCATTAAAAGTCGTTCTAACGATCGACTCTAATATCGCGGACTCTACGTATAAATGTCGCCCGGAGATAGGTGCGATAAGCCATTACATGCTGATCAATATGTTTCATGACCCGTAAACAAAATTCCCGCGTTCGCCTACGTATTTTTAGAGCAATTTTTTTCTCCATCGTTCAAGGGCGAAATCCGAAAATAAATCAAAGAATTCCTCCGCGCTCTTAAGCTTATTTGCACAGTTCTCTTCGTTTTATTCTGGCAAATAGAATGCAGACGACGATGTGTGATTTAATGATTCTCTTCGATTCCTTGACAAACAACGAATAAAGTATCATCTCTCTTGGACTCGTATTTGCATTTCTTTAAAGGATTCAAGAAAAAGAAATTTGTTTAAGAAGATATAAGACGTAGGGCAAATGTAAGAAAGGTTATCTTTTTAGCGATAATTCTAATCTTGTTTGATTTGACCCGTTACACAGAAAAAAATTAGTCTTAAATCAAGATCGGATATATTCACGGAAAAAAATGGTTTTGTTGAAAGATTAAAAATTTTAACGTAGTAATTTTGTTGAACTATCAAAGTAATTATGTAGAACGCTTAAACTAGTTGCTAGAATTTTTTGCAGCAATGCTCATTATTTTTAAAGTTCCACCAAATTATTCTGATAGTCCAACATAATTATTTTCAAATTCGTATTCAGCAAAATTTTAGATTTCTCAGCAAAATCATTCTTTCCGTGTTCTCATATAAGCGAGAACATTTTAATCTTAGAAAGATTTTAATCTTGATTTGATTGTATCGATGCAAGTACAAGTAATACTTGCATCAATACAAATATAATCAAATCAAGACTAACATTTTCCTAAAAAGATTATGATACTCTTGTTTACACGTGAGAATATCTAGTCTTGATTTAAAACTAATATCTTTTTCTGTATATTTTGCGATTAATAACGCGGGATAATATACGAATCGCCGGATCGAGTTGTTCGAGAAACCGTCGATGTATTGATAATTGATTTGAAAAAAGGAAATATAGGGAATTAGCGTTTGTAATTATTTTATAATACGTTAAACATTACCCGGCGGCGAGGTTGACTGGCTGGCGGGCGGCCTTGATGTTTGTTTTGATCTCGCACCAAGGCCGCCACGCGCCGTATTGTCATTCACGCGGCAATACTCGAGCGAGCAGATGACGGGCACAGGTCGCTCCGTTTGTGTCTTTGTATTATCGAAACTCGATTACTTTATACGAACAATTAGCAGCTGTCGCCCAGTCGGTCGGTCCGCGCACTTTAATTAACTCCCGCAACGAATATAAATGTATCAGCTGTTTGTTCGAAGTGCTTCCAGTAATTTCACGAGTCGAAGCGACACGAGATGAAAATTGTAAATTGTTTTATTTAAATGCAGAAATAATTTCTTTAATATTTTAATTCGAATGTACTTCGTGTCGTGCTTTCAACACCTCGCTAATTTGAACGAAATTTGCTCGTTACTTTTAAATTGACAGCGCGGAATAACATACGAATGATTGGATCGAGTGATTTAATTAATGAAAAATTGTGACAAATCCCATCACATTTATTAACACACGGGTTTACTTTATCGGATTTTGGAAAATATACATATATTGAAAAATATAAAATCGAAATTTAGATTTATTTGTGCGACGTGTTTCGAATCTCACAAAGTAAATCTAAATTTTAATTTTATATTTTTGATTGGAGTTCTCCGGATCGTAGCGCGAATCACGAGCTGCGTGCAGCAGAGAAAGCAGCCTTGCAACTGTTGTAAGATTCTTTAATATGATTGATTTATACATTAGATCCGGTGAGGGACTGAGGGAAGAACCAATTATATTACAGAATTTTACAACAGTTGCAAAGCTGCTTTCTCTGCTGAACGCAGTCACGGTCGTCTTTCTTTCGCGTTACTCTTCCACAGTGACAGCATACGACGGTAGTGCGTGTCGCATGCGATTAATGCAGGGAGTGCCGTGGGATTATCCTGTTTCTGATTAGTTAGTTCTGGTTAGTACGCGCAATCGTTATTAGTCGTGTTTTCACGAGCGTTGCGAGTGCAATGAGTAAATCTCGAGGAGAGGAGGACGCCTGGGAGTTTCAACGCGACGCCGTAGCTGCGCATCGTATTGGTGAGTGATGTATTTTTTTTGATCTTGTTATATCATTTTCGCTACCGAACCGGTCGAAAAGCGACGGTACGATGTGCGGCAGCGACGCATTCATGTATTAATATTACGGTACGTTCTTAAGTTACCGCTACGCGACAGCAATACGCATTCATGTATTAATATTACGACACGTTCTTAAGTTACCCTTACAGTTTACTTTGTTAAAAGTAGAACTTCTCGAGCGTAAAGAGAATGGAATGGAATTTCCACGAAAAATTTATTTTTGCAAATTATAACACACGCTTAATAACATGCAATTATAAAGGATGACTATAGTCGGTGACATGTCACTTCGCGGAAGGCGGCTATATAGTCGGCGGCAGTGGCAAAAGGATTAAGGAATTAAGTAATGGATCTACGTGAAAATGCGCTGTATGAAATATGTATATAAACGTATATGCATATCAAATTAAGAACATGAGATAAATAAAGAGATAAAAAAGGATAATATTTCATAGAGATCTTAGAATAGATTAACGCGCATATTTAATTTCTTGAGATTAATGATCTTTTGAGATTATCTCTTGAGATAATCATTCATTTATAGAATATTTTATGGGCGAATTGTTATAAGTATTTTTTTTATCAGAAAAATCAATTGAGAACGCTATGAAGAAATATTAATGTATTACTTTTTGAATAATTTGCTACAAGAAAGTAATGTATTTCGAGATCTCTTTTGCATTTTACATTTCGATCGGTTTTATTTTACTTTTTCATAACTCTTCTATTCTTTATCGGTAATTCAGTTTTACATCACTTGAAACAAAGATATTTAATAATGTTATTCAATAATTGTCTCGTTGTAAATATTGATAAAGTGTTTCATAATAGTCATATAATACTTTAATTAGGGAATTTGTCGTTTGCTTCTCGCAATCGGCTGAGTACACTCTCAGTGAATCGTTAAAATATTTATTTAACTATCTGTGTGTAAAAATATAAAACTTTAGTCCGAGTAACTTATCTGATATGCTTTTTGGAGTTATGAAACGATCATAAAAATGGGCCTTGGAAAATAAGTGGCATTTGTTAATTCGAAAATAAAGCGAATAACATGAGAATTGAATGAAATTTTGTGAAGGCACTAAATTGCATTATCGACATCTTGATATTATTATTTTTATAAAAAAAAAACACGTTAAAGATATTCATGCTCATTTCCGGCATTATTCACAAAATTATATATTCGTAAATCCGATATTCGAATTCAGTTATCAGTTATCAATATAACTGGCATTATTGATAAAAATACGAACTTACGCATATGTAATTTTATATCAGTGATAACTAATAATAACTTTACAGCGGAAATAATTTACGATATATTTCATATGAATTTGCATAATTATTATGATTATCATTAGTGTCACCAGGAGCGTGTTCTAATAAAAACGATAATTTTACAATTCTTTGAGAACTGAAATTTCTTTGTTGCTTATCGCATCTCGTAGATAACTGTGACAACACGTTATAATTTATGGTAGGCAAGTAGATAACGAGCATTTTTACTTATCCGCGAGACATCAGGAAGCAGATGTGAGAATTAGCTGTGCTAACGCCACTGGATCGTTAGAGCAACAATAGATTAACAAATGTGACGTCGGATACATCCATCTCCTTTGTAAAGTCGCATTACTCATACTTGATCATGCTAATGACATTCAACGAAATGTACGTCACTTGATGTTTTCAAACACTTGAACATTTATTAGCTTCATTACTCGCTATATTCTTATAGCAAAAGTTCTGAGTTCTGCTAAATTCTGTTAGGTGTTGTCAATATTTAAAATAAAAAGAAACACAATACGAAGAAAAGAAACTTGAAACACTTGAAAAATAAAGCGAATTAAATTATATTAGAATATTTTTCCATAAAATAAAACTGAAAATCATTGCTAATAAAATTCACTCTCTAATATTATTGAAATTCTAAATTAAAGTGTCGGCCATCATCAATATTACTGGAAAATATTGCAATATCATGTTTATTAGTATAAAATTATAATGATTTATCTGCAAAGAATGTAAAATGAACATCTGTCGTTGAACGTTTAATTAGTATACTTAATTATAATTAAATCAAATTAATAACAAAAAATAAATCAAATTAAATCGAATTAATAAAAAAAAATTTTTTTCTGTACGTATCCGCACTAAAAATTTAAGAAAATTAATAAAATATTATCGTTGCGTTTCCGTCGCAATAGCTACTTTCTAAATTGTGTTTTTAGACTAGAAAGCCAGACACAGAAAGGCTTCAGCCGCCAAATCCAGCGGGCAATAATAAAGGTTGAACTTTGCATGTAGCGATACGCTCGATTTAGAACCGACGATTCGGGCAGGCCAAAACGACGTCAATGCCTGAATCAGTTTGCATTTAAACTTATCCATAGCCAAAGTGCATCGCTGTTGGGACGAACTCATTGCTGTCAATTTGTTGCGACGTCTTCTCTCTATAGCTCGATCTCCGAGGTTGACTTTTAATAGAATTGGTGGTAGATATCTAACAGTGCGATCGATACGATGAATTACGCCAAGATTGGCGCGGATGAAACGTGAATATTCTCCGATTTACGCAGTTTATCCGGCAAAACATAAATTTTTATTATAAAATTATCCGGCGATATCAAAGCAACATTTTCCGCGATGATATGTAAATATCGTTTATCAAACTTTTGCGGTAATCTAAAATATTTAAGTTGATGATTAAAATATCTCGATCGTAAAACATAAATGTAAGTTAAAAATACGAATGAAAGTTTCTTCGCGTTCACATTTCGTCGACTATTATTACAGAAAGATGTAGGAAAAAGTAGAAACACGTGGTGCTATTACGTGATTATAATAGCAGCACGTGTAATCCTAAAATTCTGTTTGTTTTTATATAAAGTTTCTGTACAGTTTTGCAATAAAATTATTCACGGTTACCATTCGAGATTCCTAGAAATTAAATTAAGACACCTCCGCATCGTATATCGCAGTTTTTTGTATGTCTATATATAGTAACGGATAATTATAACAGTGATCAACAACATCGTACGACTCTACATGCGCACGAGTACAGACGAACACTCTGCCAAGTGTCGTGCTTTCGCAATTAAACGAAGGAGCCGTATATTCGCGCTTTTTTGTGTAAAATTTTCCGACGCACCGCCGGCGAGAGCAGGTTCCCATCGCCACTGGAGTATCGATTATTGTCGTTTAACGGGGCGGGCGACGCTGGGAAAATGATGCGCGCGGTGACAGATTCCCGATCGCGTAGCATACACAATACGGCTGTTTCCTGTTCCGCGTGCACGCTATCAATAAATTAGCGTTATTTACAGACCGTCACGATTCCAGGCGGAAAAACACCGTCGACACGTGAATTACGTGCGCACAATAGAAAACTGTTACATGGTGCTTTACCAGCCAGCGCGATGAACCGCACGTGCGAAGACAAAAAAGACGCTGCGACGCTCGATAATAAGAGATCCTAGCTTAATGATCGTTAGTTTAATGATAATGAAGGCTTGCGAGACCGGCGCGATCGGCCGTTACTTTCGAAACGACTTGGTAGAAAGTTGGTACCTTTTACCGGAAATCTGCTTCATCCGAGAACCGAGACACTGGGAATATTTTGCTCGATATCCGTGAAGTTTCGCGCCGAATCGCGAAGACCGGAAGGAATCTAATCGCGAATGCACGGCGACGAATTAGGGCGACCGCAAGTTCTTGCGGGATTCCTCACGGTTCCTCCAGTTCTCTCTCGAAATGGCATCCTAGGGTTTCGCTCAAGCCTTTGATATTAAGGTTAATCTTCTTGATCTAGTTTTCTCTCGGGTTTTGCGCCAGGCGTTCTTTTCTCTCACGATGGCACATTAACTGCAGTTAATATCCCACACGCTAGAAAGTGTGGATTTTCTCGCGGAGCAACTGCGACAATCCAAATAATGCGATTCGTTCCTGACATATGTAATTAATATAATAATTGAATTTTTCATTAACTAATTCAATTTAATATAATTTGTAATCTATGTAATAAATTTTAGGATATTTATCTCGCGGCAAATTTACGAGATTATTTAACAGATTATGATTTTGAAGCCAATTTTGTTTCTTTATCAGAATTTTTATCTCGCGACGAAATCATTGTTCTCGTTTGTTTCCCTCTTCTATTCTTCGAAATGAATCTTGTTTGAAATAAGAGCAAAATTATCGCGTTCTTTTCACAATATCTTATTTTTTTTGTAATGTCAGTCAGAGTCTCGGTCATGAACCCAAGAGATTACGCCTTCTATCGTCCAATGTTATTATATTACGAAAATGCATCGTCATAAATTAATGTTATCGCGGTGTCACTAAAAATTAGACAACCTCTGCTTTTTTTTTGCAAAAAATAACATAACATAATACATTACATGTCATTTTAATTTAACGTTATGAAATGATGTTATGCCTGAGCAAACGTCGAATTTTTCTTTATCCAAAAAGTCGTAAGTGTTTTAACCGAATAAAATATAATAGCATAAAACAGTGTTGAATGAGCAGGATGCGGGATCGTTTGCCCAATTAAAGTTCCTCTACTGCGAGCACCCGTATTATCATCTCGGTAAAACGTGACATCTGTGTGATTTATCAAGGAACAACATTTCAAATGTATCATAACGCCACATACGTTCATAATTTACGCTCATAATTTATATATTTTATGTAATTCCACCACAAGATCCACAGTCTATTTAAACTTACATCTAACTTTTAAGATCTATAGTTCATATCTTTCAATATTTTCTCCGGAGGTAGCACAAGCAAGTAAAATTAATATTAAGAAGCGACGTTTATTTACGTTTGCGTATCGCACGTGTAGTTGCTGATTATAAGCTAAAAAATCACGTCGCATGTTTTATATTTAACGCTATAACGTCCTTCGAGGATCTAATTAAGGGCGGTCTTGGACTCGAAGTATTTTTGTCTCATTGATTTTGCTTTTTTCAATTCTTGATATACAGACATATTCGATATTTCACAGATTTGTCTGACATTTATTATGTCTATTCTTTCTTGCACATATATTTAATTATGTGTCCAAGCTTCAAGCGGTATATAGATAAATCTTCTCTGAAATTTAATTTCTGTTTAACTTGCAAAATTTAAAATTTATATTTATATAAAAATGTCTTTCATGTTCGCCAAAACTGAAAAAATGAAAATCAATGTTTTATCAAAGAGCGTAATTCAATCATTAAATTGAAGATAAAAATCTGATTTTAATTTTGATTCCGATTTCTGGTTTTTGCTTTTAATTTTAATATTTATATCTCAGTTTAGATTTGAGTTATGGACAAAAAATTATATTATTCGGTTGCAAAAGGATCTATTAATTTTTATTTATGTTAGAATAATAACAATCACTTGTCAGAGTTAAGATCTGTGGGATGAAATATGATGGGCCGTGATTTATCCGCCAGGCTTTAACTAGAACCATTTTACCATAATAACTCTCAGTTTAGCCGCGCAGCATTACTCCGTAGTCGAATAATCGCTCTAGAAAGAGGTCTCGTTCTTCCATCTCTATTAATATCATTTTGTGCTCGTAACCCTCTTCTATTCGCGTTCACGTTGATCTTTACGAAACGGCTTGCGTTCGCGTTCGATTTTACGACGTGGAGAAACCGGCTCGAGGAAGGAACAAGCCGGTTAATACTGGCTAAATATACGTCGTGAAATTTCTAGAGATACTTCTATATGAGTACGCGTGGCCGTTCGCGTTGGCATCAAACCAGAATATTTCATTGTTGGTAGTTATAAAGAATCATGATGTATTGTATACGAAAACTAGTCCGTATCCGCGATTATTTGTTTCTTACGCTTTATTTTATGTAATGTGTAAAATACAATCATGATACTAGAATTAAATTGTCACCGCAATTATTGATGCGTAATAATTAAAGTTTGCGAAAAAGATGTGACGCAAAACGATTAGAAAAACAAATTAAAAGTTTACTTACGAATTTGTTTTCTAATTTAATTCTAGTATCATTTGATTTATCCTTGAAGCCTACTATTACAATTTAATTTAAATACAATTATGTAGTAACGTAATCGCATTGCGTATTACAGTGCGGTCGAACCGCAAGATTTATCATAAATACAATAGATTCTCGATTTTTTGTAAATTTCGCTCGGTATTGTTTCAGAAATTATTCTCGCCATTGTTCGCGATAATAACGACGTCTTGAAGGCAAAAGATCGAAAACAAATATTATTTGTAGACTATTGCTGGGAAGATAGAGGGGAGTGGATGCGAAAGAGAAGAAAAAATAATCGCGGTGCAATGAACTGTCGTTCATGCCACTGGCCGGCCTTGCGCGCAGCACTTATCGCGTACTATCAAAAGGCATTAACAAGCATGCATATGGTTGATGGAGAAAGAGCGCATATTACAATTGCGCTCCGTTGGAGCAACGGTGCATTTTGTGATCTAAACCATCGATCTTAACTGCATTGAATATATCGCAATATTGTGTTAACGAGAGACAAATGAGACGAGTATCGCTTGGCAAGTCACGGATTCAAATGAGACATTTTAGAAAGAAAATGATACAAAAATTGTAAGGATTAAAAGTTTGTGTGGTGTGTGTGTGTGTGTGTGTGTGTGTGTGTGTG